>APFE031606984.1:903-27105 GCA_000404065.3 Pinus taeda
TATTGTTATTAGTACAACCCCCTTATTATATTGATGTACCCATGTAGTGCCCATATTGTTACTATTGTGCCCCATAGAAGCCCACTATTGTTATTATTGTGCCCTTACATTATTATTATTATGTCGACTCTGATTATGTTATGACCCCTTATACTCCTATATATATAAAGGAGGTCTTTTCATTTGTATCATCCAAGAATTGTTCATTTATGTAATGTAAAGGAGGTTGCCCCCTTGAAGAGGCTGAATTCTAAGGCATTGATCTATGTTTTCTATCCTTTTCTTGAGATGGTTTCATAACATTTCGTATCGACAAGGAATTCTAATGCAAAATCTGAAATGCTCAACAAGGAGATAACAGGTCAACCACATCAACAACCAAGGAAAGAAAGTCCTCAAAGGAAATCATTTACTCCTCACTATAGAAGTGTTACTTGATTTTTTCCTCTGATCAATAATGTCAAATGTTCTATATGTCATAATTTTGGACATATTGGAGCTAGATGCAGAACTATAATGATTCAAACTAATAGCCGTCTCATAGAAAGATCATCAACTTCCAAGTACTTGAAGGGATATTGTTTTTCTTGCAATATGATTGGTCACAAAGCCATTGATTGCAATAGAAGGAATATGAAGCATATAAGATGTTATTCTTGTAACAAGTTTGGGCATGTAGCAAAAGAATGCAGGAACAAGTCAATGCATCACCTTAGACGATACGGTAAGAACCAAATAAGAACATTGATAACAGAAAATATGAAAAAGATGGATCCACCAATAAGCCAGAAAAGGAAGAAAAGATATGGAGTGGTCTTGCTCTCTGCTCATTCGAAGATGAAGATGAATGGTAAATAGATAGTGGATGTTTTCATCACATGATTGGAGATAAGAGTAAACTGGAGTCTCTCATGAATAACCATCATGGTAATATTATTCTTCGAACTGATGTTTCAGAAAAATTTCTAGGACCAGATATTATCAGAGCAGACTTAGGGGGAGATGAAAGTGTTAAATTTTAGTATTTCACTTTTTGTACGCAGGTATTATGAAGGCAAGTCACATGTATGGGTGGGTTCTAAAGTGCATATTTGCGTATATTTTAGTTTGATGAAGAAACAATGGGACAGGTTGAGGAAAATGGTCTGATATCATTCAATCAATTATCAATTGTCTTTTCTATTTTGATGGTTTATGATTACAGTTTGTTGATGCCATTTAGAAGTGATTTTGGGCTTGATAATTTGTTGATGACTTGATGTATAACTGGTTAATGATGATGCCTTGATGATTCTTAATGATATATAAAATGATCAGATTTGACAATGAGCAGTTGGCACAGATTCAAGGGGAGCATTTGCTATGCTTCTAGTAATTCATTGTTGGCAATATGTTTGCTTTAGAAGTCCTTGGTATGTAATTATGCTTATCAATGTTGATGATGATTATGTTTGAAGTGTTTAAATGATGCATCATGCTATGATGTGCTCATGGGTTTCCTATGATGAAATCATAGATGACACTTATATATTGCTTGAGCTACAATTTTTTTTTAATGCAACTGATCAGATTTATGGATGATTCTTTTGATGATACATATAGTACATATGTTATGTTGCTTACATGGTTATTTTCATATGTTCAAGGAGAAAAAAAAATCTTGAGTACACTACTTCATTATTTGATGATGATTAGTGTCAGTCATTAATTTTATGCTACTGTCATCATGCCTTCAAAGATGCATAAATTTCATATGGTACAATTATGGATGAGGATTCATATAGTTCTTGCCTCTCACATGATATATTTCGTGAGGATTGTTGGTTTTGATGGTATCAAGAAAGTTTGAAAAATTATTGTGAGCTCATGGTGATCTGATCTGATCATATATTAAATATTGATGTAGAGTTGAATAGGCATTAGTGAATTGAATGAAAACTGAAAGCATGGAAAACAAGGAAAACTACTAGAGCAGAACACTTTACAATAGCTGATAAACCATAAGAAAGATGAAAAATAGAAGTGTAAACAATGAATACATAGTTATACAAGACAACGATATTGATTACGAAGTTTGTCCCTGATGGACTATGTCTCTAGGTCCGCTTTCAAGATGGGCGATCGTTTTATAGGAATGAGAAAGAAGAAGTGAATTACACAGTGAAAATACCAGACTGAATGTGCACATAGGAACTTCTAGTTACTGTCAACAGATAGCACTCTGAACCAACTTTCCAACGCCTCTTACAGTTTCCAAATTTGACTCTCGATGCTCCCGAAACTTAGAAAACAAAATCTGCCTCTAACCTCCAGAACCTGCATAGAAAAGTTGAAAACTCTCCTCTTATGTCTTCAATGAAGAAATCTTCTTTTATAGGCCTACAAATGCATAATAACCTCTTTGGCCACCTTTAGACTAAATCAACTGACTTCTGGGGTTCATATGGTTAGGTGTTGGACACCTTAGGGTTTAGTCACAAGGTCGAATTAATTACAAAGCTAATTTTCAAACAAAAAACCCAAAATTCAATAGTTTTTTCCTGAAACCATTACCGTTTAGCTAACCAGGTAGAGTTTGATGACACCGTATGTGAACAAGTGGAGAAAACCCCATGGTTAGGGCTCTGGAAGTTCCAGTAACTATTTTTACTGTCAACGTTTGTTCACATGTAATGGTTACATACAATTCTTTGCACGGTTTCCTCCTTGTGGTTAGGGCTTGATTGTAACACTAGCGGTCTTGTCCATAGTGCTCACATGACAGCGTGGTCCCACTGTGGTCAGCCATGCGGTTTAGGTCTCGACAGTCATCCCAATGGTTTCCTTGTAGTGTTCACATGGTCCTTACAGTCCCGCTGCGGTCTATAACCTGCACAGTTAGGACTATTTTATGTGATTTAATTTGATTTTGCATTGTATTAACAATACTTTATGTTTGTAAAAGGCTGAGAGGTGAAAGCTTAGGTTTAGAGCTTTAGGCAATGTATTTTGTTTAATACAGAGAGCTTAGGGTTTGATTAATACATGGTTTTTCAATGTAGCTTTAGGTTTATGGTAATGTTTTAATATAGGAAATGGATTTTGATGTGTAGAAATAGGATTTGAACATGGTTTAGAAATAGGTTAGTGAGCATAGGATTCTTAGGGTAACAAAGAATAATAGGATAGCTTAGGAGTTAGGATTTTGGTCTAGGCTTAGGATTAACATTTTGTTTACCTTTCAAAGACCCATGTCCACTTTGCACAATGACATCGGTGAAACTGAAACCTTCACCTGATGATCCACCCTGAAACATCCTTGTGGTCTCCGTGTGACATTCGTCAACATTGCACGACAATGACCATCACATCTTTGAAACTGACACTGGTGACGATGACAAGACTATGTCATCAATCAGGTTCTTTAACTTGAACCCTTTTTACACAATCAACTATATCAACCATAAATCCTACAAAACCGATCGTCAAAACACATGTTGTTGACCATACCCTCACAGAACTTTCAATAACATAAGTTGGCAGGTAGGTACAACATCAAATCAATTGAATGCCATGAAACCATAACATTACCTGAACCTAATTGTAACCAACACTGTCGATCTATCAAAGCTGAACTGAAGTGACGACGACACTGAACGACACCCATGAATATCGATGATGACACTTTGAACACATGTGCAATTGGATCGATGGATCATCCTGGATCATTCCTTTCCAATTGAAAGCTTTTGGACCAAAAAAGTTTTACTAATTAAATAGTCGATGAGGGTAGAACTCCCTCTCTTTCGACACTGACCTGACGATGTACCATTGCATTCCATCAATCGTCTACATGCGATGACCTTGATGATGCTGACCATGATACATTTTGATTCAGTGACCTGTTTCTTCCATTCACAGTATGTCCAAATTGTGAGGATGGGCAAACAACCTATTATCAACATCAAAATTGGATTCTTTCCATGAAGAATCATAAGTTAGTGATTCAAAAACATCATTGAAAACACTGTTTGTAGAACTTTGTTCAATACATCTGATTGGTATTACCAATCTACTTTCTGGAATAACTGAAATATTCAAAGACTCTAATTTTGATTTCATATCAATTACTTGACTTGATTTACTTTCCTGTTAACTAATTACTAAGTGAATTTGTTCCCCATAACTCATCCAGTTGTGATGTAAAGACTGTTGCAACTTAGTTTGATTCTGAAAGTATCTAAGTAATTGTTGAATTACTTGAATCACTATGTCTATTAAATGATATTTCCATTGACTTACACTTTTAGTTAATGCATTACTTTTCAAACCATGGTAAGGAAACTTTAGATCTGCTTTTGAAAATGCTTTCTCATGAAAACTTATAGACTTCCTCTCCACTTGAAGAGAGGTTTCATTACTTTTAAAAGCATGAAATGATGATGCAATACTAAAGAAATGCGACATTGAATTTCCCCAATACTGACCTACACCTCTGAAACTGAAAATAAACATACCATCTGAAACAAGTCTCTCATTAGACTCACATGTACCATTCCCTGCAATACATTGCTGATGATGGTAGTTTCTATAATTCAGTTGAATGAATGAATTTAGATTCATTCTGTCTTTAAGAAGATGTTCATAGGACATTAAATGTATCTCATGTTGCTTATCCTGTTCATGAATAAAAATTTCTTGGAAAAGAATTAACCACCTTAACCAATTGATCTATAAACGGAATCTCGCATCTCGAACAATCAACCTTATGTTGTTCTTTAATAAGCACGAGTAAATATTTACTTGAACTTATAAACTACTTAACTTGAATTGAAAAAATTCAATCCAAGCTTGATTTGACTCTATGTGCCCTAACAATAAATTCAACCCCTTCTTTCTTTAGGTGATTTTTATGTTCTCTTTTGTAAAAGACTGCATCTCTGTCATAAAGATAAGAACTCCCTAAAACAACTCCACAAATGTCTACTAGAACCACATCTAATTCCACTTCATCAATGTACATAGATGTAATTGCAAATTTTCACCAAAATTGCTTTGTGACATGTATCTGAGTTGATTTATTAATCCAACCTAATCGATATGGTCTTGGATGATTATGTGTTTCCAATCCCAACTGATTAACTATATTCTCAGAGATTAAATTTGCTTGCGATCCATTGTCAAAAACTATGTCAATCTTTGTATGTTTAGAAGTTATCCTTATGTGGAAGAGTTCAACTCGTTTATCGTCATGTGGAGGATTTATGTTTGAAGAAGGTACATTAGATTTCAAACTTGAACCAATATCAAAAGTTTTACCTATCATAACCATGGCATTTATTTTCCGTTCATCACGTAAATCTGAAATGAGCTCCTGCTGGATTGCTTCATTGGCCTTCTTTTCATCCTTCACCTTAAGGAACCTTTTGGGCTTAAGTTCTGGATGAATTTTCTAGCACTTCGATTCATCATGACCGATTCTCTGGCAATGAGAGAAGGTAGGTATTTCCATCTGAACGACTACTGATTTCTTTCTTTTCGACATGCTACCCTTACTATCTTTGGATTCTCTGTTTTCCATCTCTTTGGATGACAACTTGAATGGTTTGCCACCTGATTCAATATGTATGGCTTGAACACACACCTCGTCAAAATCATCAGGATTAAACATTAATAAAGTATGCTACAAATATGGATGTAAACTGCTGATATATTTTAACAAAGTTTCTTGTGTATCCAATGGAATACCATGCACCAACGCTTTCTTCCTGAATTCCTCAGTAAACTCATGAACACTCTTCCCTATACCTTGCATCAGATGCTGCCAATCAATAACAAATTGTTGCATGTATCCTAAAGGATAGAACTGTTTCCTAAGAGCTTTCAAAAGCTTAGACCATGAAGAGATAACTTTTCCTGTACACTTAACACCTAACTGAGTTTTTCTTTCCCACCAGATTAAAGTTGTTCCCCCCATTCTAAGTGTAGCTAACTGAATTTTAGTTTTATATTTAGAAATGTTCTGTATGCGACAATACACTTCTAACTGCTTTATCCAGTTATCTAAATTTTCAGGATTCATTTCGCCATCATAAATAGTTAACTCAAATTTAACAACAAGTTTTAAAAGTGATGATTTCTTATGTTTCTTATCCGTTTCAGATGTTGCACTGGATGAAGAAGAAGAAGAAGAGGATGATGGAGATGACAAAGGTGAAGGAGGTTTATCATTCTTTCCGTTACCTTTGTCCTTCTTCGATGCCTTCGAAGAGGATGTTGCATCTCTCACCTTCTTGTCTTCGTACAATTCTCCCAACATCTGTTGCAATGTTAAGAATTCTTGCTGAAACTTTTTGTCACTAATCTTATTCTCAATGTTTTCACCTGCATCAGATCTTGACATGGTCACTTTCTGAATGACTCATCACTTTCCAATCTCTGGATTGATCTACTCAAGGATTCCTTCTCCTCATTGTGACTTAGACTTGGTTAACATTAAATGGAAACTCTACAAATGAAAACCTACTCTGGTACCAAATTACATGATCTGATATGATCATATATTAAATATTGATGTAGAGTTGAATAGCCATTAGTGAATTGAATGAAAACTGAAAGCATGGAAAACGAGGAAAACTACTAGAGTATAACACTTAACAACAGCTGATAAAACATAAGAAAGATGCAAAATAGAAGTGTAAATAGTGAAAACACAGTTATACCAAACAATGATATTGATTACAGGGTTCATCTCGATGGACTACGTCTCCAAGTTCACCTTCATGATGGGCGACCGTTTTATTAGGAATGAGAAAGAAGAAGTGGATTACAAAGTGAAAAGACCGGATTGAATGTGCACACAGATAGTTCTGATTACTGTCATCAGATAACTCTCTGAACCAGCTTTCCAATGCCACTTACAGTTTCCAAATCTGACTCCCAATGCTCCTGAAACTCAGAAAACAAAATCTGCCTCTAACCTGTAGAACCTGCATACAAAAGCTGAAAACTCTCCTCTTCTGCCTTTAATGAAGAAACATGCTATTATAGGCCTGCAAATGCATAATAACCTCTCTAGCTACCTTTTTACTGAATTAGTTGACTTATGGGGTTCATATGGTTAGCTGTTGGACACCTTAGGGTTTAGTCACAAGGTCGAATTAATTACGAAACTAATTTTCAAACAAAAAACCGAAAATTCCATAGTTTTGGTCCGAAACTATTACTAGTTAGCTAACTAGGTAGAGGTTGATGACACAACATGTGAATAGGTGGAGAAAACCCTGCGGTTAGGGCTCCGGTAGTTCCAGTAACTATTTTGACTGTTGACGTTTGTTCACATGTAATGGTTACATACAATTCTCCACACGTTTTCCTCCCAGTGGTTAGGGCCTAATTGTAACACCGATGGTCTTGTCCATAGCGCTCACATGATAGTGTGGTCCCGCTATGGTCAACCATGTGGTTAAGGTCCCAACAGTTATCTCGATGGTTTCCTTGTAGTGTTCACATGGTCCTTACAGTCTCGCTGCGGTCTATAACCCGCGTGGTTACGACTGTTTTTATTTGATTTAATTTGATTTTGCATTGTATTCACAATGGTTTATGTTTGTAAAAGGCCTAGAGGTGAAAGATTAGGTTTATAGCTTTAGGAAATGTATATTTTTTTAATACATAGAGCTTAGATTTTGATTAATACATGGTTTTTCAATATAGCTTTAGGTTTATGGTAATGTTTGAATATAGGAAATGGATTTTGATGTGTAGAAATAGGATTTGTACATGGTTTAGAAATAGGTTAATGAGAATAGGATTCTTAGGGTAACAAAGAATAATAGGATAGCTTAGGAGTTAGGATTTAGGTCTACGCTTAGGATTGACGTTTCGTTTAACTTTCAAAGATCCATATCGACTCTACACAGTGACATCGGCGAAGTTGAAACCTTCACCAGATGATTGACCCTGAAACATCTTTGTGGTCTCCGTGCGACATTCATCAACATTGCACGAAAACAACCATCACATCTTTGAAACTGACACTGGTGACGATGATAAGACTATGTCGTCGACTAGGTACTTTAAATTGAAATATTTTTACACAATCAACTATATCAACCATAAATCCTGCAAAGTTGATTCACAAAACACATGTCATCGACCATACCTTGTTGGAACTGTTGATAACATAAGTTGACATCCAAGTACAACATCACATCAACTGAATGCCATGAAACCATAACATTACCTAGAACTGATCATAACCAACACTATCGATCTATCAAAGCTAAACTGAAGCGACGGCGACACTGAACGACACTCATGAATACTGATGACGACACTTTGAACACATGTGCAATTGGATTGATGGATCCTCCTAGATCACATGGTTTATTTTTCTCATAGATGAGAATCTAGATAAATATTTATATCTCTATTATGGATACATTACAGATAAGGATCACATGGATTATTACTTAAGTTGCATATTGGTAAATGATGTTGGTATAAAAGATCTTCTTTTATGAAGAAAATTGGCCAAAAGAATGGTTTTATTGTAGGTTTCATGAACACATGGCTATTTGCGGTTATGGGCTACTTAGTCGCATAATGATGATGATAAGGAATGATGAATACTTCTCTCTATATTACTTTATGATGATAGGCTTGGTTCTCACATATGTTTATTATCATGGTTGATGCTTTTCATTGTGGAATGTTATAAAACTCCCTAGTCATGACGCATGTTTGATATATTGAGGGTTATTGTGGAAAGAACATGTAATTCTTCCTACGATGATTTGATGATGATTTTAGGGTCATGGATGATGAATATGGTGATTTCACCAGATGATCGACCCTGAAACATCCTTGTGGTCTTTGTGCAACATTCGTCAACATTGCACGACGACGACCATCACATATTTGAAACTAACACTGGTGATGAGGACAAGACTATGTCATCGACCATGTACTTTAAATTGAAGCCATTTTACACAATCAACAATATCAATGATAAATCCTGCAAAGTCAATTGACAAAACATATGTCATTGACCATACCCTGGCAGAACTGTCGATAACATAAGTTGACAGCCAGGTACAATGTCACATCATCTGAATGCCATGAAACCATAACATTACCTGAACCTGATCATAGCCAACACTGTTGATCTGTTGAAGTTGAACTCAAGTGACGACGACACTGAACGACACCCATGAATACTGATGATGACACTTTGAACACATGTGCAATTGGATCGATCGATCCTCTTGGATCACATGGTTTATTTTTCTCATAGATGAGAATATAGATAAATATTTATATCTCTATTATGGAAACATTATAGATAAGGATCACATGGATGATTACTTAAGTTGCATATTGGTAAATGATGTTGGTATAAAAGATCATCTTGTATGAAGAAAATTGGTGAAGAGAACGGTGTTATTGTAGGTTTCATGAAGACATGGCTATTTGCAGACATTGCTTACTTAGTCACATAATGATGATGATAAGGAATGATGAATACTTCTTTCTATCCTACTTTATGATGATAGGCTTGGTTCTCACATATGTTGATTATCATGGTTGATGCTTATCATATGTGGAATGTTATAAAACTCCCTAGTGATGGCACATGTTTGATATATTGAGGGTTATTGTGGAAAGAACATGCAATTGTTACTACGATGATTTGACGATGATGTTATGGTCATGGATGATGAATATTGTGCTTTCACTGGATGATCAACCCTAAAACATCCTTGTGGTCTCTGTGCGACATTCATCAACATTGCACGACAACGACCATCACATCTTTGAAATTGACACTGGTGACGACAACAAGACTATGTCGTCAACCAGGTACTTTAAAATGAACTATTTTTACACAATAAACTATATCAACCATAAATCCTATAAAGTTGATCGAAAAAACACATGTTATTGACCAAATCTTAGCAGAACTGACAATAAGATATGTTGACAGCCAAGTACAACATCACATCAACTGAAAACCATGAAGCCATAACATTACCTAAACCTGATCATAACCAACACTGTTGATCTGTCAAAGTTGAATTGAAGCGATGACGATACTGAATGACACCTATGAATATTGATGAAAACACTTTGAACACATGCAATTGGATCGATGGATCCTCCTGGATCATTCCTCTCCACTTGAAAGCTTTTGGACCACAAAAGTTTGACTAATTAAATAGTCGATGAGGGTAGAACTCCCTCTCTTTCCACATTGAACTAACGATGTACCATTGCATTTCATCAATCATCTGCATGCGATGACCCTGACGATGCTGACCATGATACATTTTGATTCGGTGACCTGTTTCTTCCATTCGCAGTATGGCCAACTTGCAATGATGGGAAAACAACCTATTATCAACATGGCAATTGGATTCTTTCCACAAAGAATCATAAGTTAGTGATTCAAAAACATCTTTGAAAACAGTGTTTGTAGAACTTTGTTCAATACATGTGATTGGTATTATCAATCTACTTTCTAGAATAACTGAAATATTCAAAGATTCCTTTGATTTTGATTTCTTATCAATTACTTGACTTGATTTACTTTCATGTTGACTTATTACTAAGTGAATTTGCTTGCCATAACTCATCCAATAGTGATGTAAATACTGTTACAACTTATTTTGATTCTGAAAGTATCTAAGTAATTTTTGATTTACTTGAATCACTATGTCTATTAACTTATAGTCCATTGACTTACACTTTCAGTTAATGCATTAGTTTTCAAAACTTGGTAAGGAAACTTTAGATCTGCTTTTGAAAATGCTTTGACATCAAAAGTTATAGAATTCCTCTCCACTTGAAGAGAGGTTTCATTAATTTTAAAAGCATGAAATGATGATGCAATACTAAAGATATGCGACACTGACTTTCCCCAATACTAGCCTGCACCCTTGGAACTGAAAATAAACATACCATCTGAAACAAGTCTCTGATTAGACTCACATGTACCATTCCCTGCAATACATTACAGATGATGATAGTTTCTATAATTCAGTTGAATGAATGAATTGAGATTCATTCTATCTTTAAGAAGATGTTTGTAGGACATTAAATGTATTTCATGTTTCTTATCTTGTTCATGAATAAGTTTTCTTGTTAAAGAATTAACCACCTTAACCAATTGATCTACAAACTTAATCTCACATCTCGAATAATCACCCATATGTTGTTCCTTATAACCAGGGGTACATATCTACTTGAACTTATAAACTTCTTAACATGATTTGAAACAATTAAATCCAATCTTGATTTGACTTCATGTGTGCTAATAATAAATTCAACCCCTTCTTTCTTTAGGTGATATTTATGTTCTCTTCTGTAGAATACTGAATCTTTATCATAAAGATAAGGACTCCCTAAAACAACTCCACAAATGTCTACTGGGACCACATTTAATTCGACTTCATCAATGTACTTAGATGTAATTGCAAATTTTAACTAACACTGCTTTGTGACATGTATTTGAGTTGATTTACTAATCCAACCTAATGGATATCATCTTGGATGATTATGTGTTTCCAATCCCAACTAATTAACTATATGCCCAGAGATTAAATTTGCTTTCAATCCACTGTCAAACATTGTGTCAATATTTATATGCTTAGAAGTTATCCTTATGTGGAAGAGTTCAACTCGTTTATCCTCATGTGGAGGATTTATGTTTGAAGACGATACATTAGATTTCGAACTTGAACTGGTATCAAAAGTTTTACCTATCATAACCATGGCAGTTATTTTCCATTCATCACTTAAATCTGAATTGAGGTCTTGTTGGATTGCTACATTAGCCTTCTTTTCATCCTTCACCTTAAGGAACTTTTTGGGCTTAAGTTCTAGATGAAGTTTCTAGCACTTCCATTCATCATGACCAATTCTCTATCAATGAGAGTAGGTAGGTCTTTCCTTCTAAATGACTGCTGATTTCTTTCTCTTCGAAATGTTCCCCTTACTGTCTTTGGATTCTCTATTTCCATCTCTTTGGATGACAACTTGAATGGTCTGCCACCTGATTCAATATGTATTGCCTGAACACATACCTCATCAAAATCATCAGGATTAAACATTAATAAAGTATGCTGCAAATATGAATGTAAACTGCTGATATATTTTAACAAATTTTTTCATATATCAAATGAAATACCAAGCGCCAATGCTTTCTTCCTAAATTCCTATGTAAACTCCTGGACACTCTACCCTTTACCTTGCCTCAGATGCTGCCAATCAATAACAACTTGTTGCATGTATCCTAAAGGATAGAATTGTTTCCTAAGAGCTTTCAAAAACTTAGACCATGAAAAGATAACTTTTACTATACACTTAACATCTAATTGAGTTTTTCTTTCCCACCAGATTAAAGTTGTTCTCCCCATTCTAAGTGTAGCTAACTGAATTTTAGTTTTATCTTTAGAAATGTTCTATATGCGACAATACACTTCTTACTTCTTTATCCAGTTATCTAAATTTTCAAGATTCATTTGACCGTCATAAACAAGTAACTCAAATTTAACATCAAGTTTTAAAAGCGATGATTTCATATGTTTCTTATCCATTTCAAATGTTTCACTGGAGGAAGAAGAAGAAGAAGGGGATGATGGAGATGATGGAGGTGAAGGAGGTTTATCATTCTTTCCTTTACCTTTGTCCTTCTTCGATGCCTTTGAAGAGGATGCTGCATCTCTCTCCTTCCTGTCTTCATACAATTCTCCCAACATATGTTGCATTTTTAAGAATTCCTGTTGAAACTATTCCTCACTCATCTTAGCCTTAGTTCTTTCACGTGCATCAGATCTTGACATGGTCGCTTTTCGAACGAGTCGTTGCTTTCCAATCTCTGGATTGATCTGCTGAAGGATTCCTTCTCCTCATTGCGACTTAGACCTGGTTAACATTCAATGGAAACTCTGCAAACGAAAACCTGCATTGATACAAAATTATATGATCTGATATGATCATATATTAAATACTAACATAGAGTTGAATATCCATTAGTGAATTGAATGAAAACCGAAAGCACGGAAAACAAGGAAAACTAATGGAGCAGAACACTTTACCATAGCTGATAAACCACAAGAAAGATGCAAAACAAAAGTGTAAACAGTGAAAACACAGTTATACTAGATAGAGATATTTATTATGGAGTGTGTCCTTGATGGACTACATCTCTGAGTCCACTTTGAATATGGGCGACTGTTTTATTAGGAATGAGAAAGCAGAAGTGGATTACATAGTGAAAATACCAGACTGAATGTGCATAAAGGCAATTCTGGTTACTGTCATCAGATAGCTCCCCAAATCAGCTTTCCAATGCCACTTATGGTTTCCAAATCCGACTCCCAATGCTCCCGAAACTCAGAAACAAAATCTGCCTCTAACCTCCAGAACCTACATACAAAAGCTGAAAACTCTCCTCTTCTGTCTTCAACGAATAAATCTTCTTTTATAGGCCTACAAATGCATAATAACCTCTCTGTCCACCTTTAGACTGAATCAAATGACTTCTGGGGTTCATATGGTTAGGTGTTGGACACCTTAGGGTTTAGTCACAAGGTCGAATTAATTACAAAACCAATTTTCAAACAAAAAACCCAAAATTCTATAATTTTGGCTTGAAACCGTTACCGGTTAGTTAACTGAGGAGAGGTTGATGACACCACATGTGAACATGTGGAGAAACCCCCATGGTTAGTGCTCCGATGGTTCTAGTAACTATTTGGACTATCAACATTTGTTCACATGTAATTGAGACATACAATTCTCTGCACGGTTTCCTCCTGGTGGTTAGGGCCTGACTACAACACCAGCGGTCTTGTCCACATTGCTCACATGACAGCGTGGTCTTGCTGTGGTCAACCATGTGGTTTAGGTCCTGACAGTTTTCTCGATGATTTCCTTGCAATGTTCACATGGTCCTTACAGTCCCACTGCGGTCTATAACCCGCGCGGTTAGCACTATTTTTATGTGATTTAATTTGATTTTGCATTGTCTTAACAATGTTTTATGTTTGTAAAAGGCTGAAAGGTGAAAGCTTAGGTTTACAGCTTTAGGAAATGTATTTTGTTTAATACATAGAGCTTAGGGTTTGATTAATACATAGTTTTTCAATGTAGATTTAGGTTTATGGTAATGTTTTAATATAGGAAATGGATTTTGATGTGTAGAAATCGGATTTGAACATGGTTTAGAAATAGGTTAACCAGCATAGGATTCTTAGGGTAACAAAGAATAATAGGATAGCTTAGGAGTTAGGATTTAGGTCTAGGCTTAGGATTGACATTTCATCTAGCTTTCAAAGATCCATGTTGACTCTGCACAGCCACATCGGCAAAACTAAAACCTTCACTAGACGATCGACCCTGAAAAGTCCTTGTGGTCTCCATGCGACATTCGTCAACATTACACTACGATGACCATCACATATTTGAAACTGAAACTTCTGATGATGAAAAGACTATGTCTTTGACTGGGTACTTTAACTTGAACCCTTTTTACACAATCAACTATATCAACGATAAATCCTACAAAGTCGATCAACAAAACACATGTCGTCGACCATACCCTGGTGGAACTATCGATAACATAAGTTGATAGCTAGGTACAATATCACATCAACTGAACACCATGAAACCATAACATTACTTGAACCTGATCATAGCCAACAGTATCGATCTGTTGAAGCTGAACTCAAGTGACGATGACATTGAACGACACCCATGAACACTGATGACGACACTTTGAACACATGTGCAATTGGATCGATGGATCCTCCTGGATCACATGATTTATTCTTTTCATTGATGACAATCTAGATAAATATTTATATCTCTATTATGGAAACATTATAGATATGTATCAAATGGATGATTACTTAAGTTGCATATTGGTAAATGATGTTGGTATAAGAGATCTTCTTGTATGAATAAAATTGGCCAAGAGAATGGTGTTATTGTAGGTTTCATGAACACATGGCTATTTGCAGACATGGCTTACTTAGTCACATAATGATGATAATAAGGAATGATGAATACTTCTTTCTATCTTACTTTATGATGATAGGCTTGGTTCTCACATATGTTGATTATCATGATTGATGCTTATCATATGTGGAATGTTATAAAACTCCCTAGTGATGATGCATGTTTGATATATTAAGGGTTATTGTGGAAAGAACATGCAATTCTTACTATGATGATTTAACGATGATGTTATGGTCATGGATGATGAATATGGTGCTTTCACACATATGATATGATGTGATCGGTTTTGTGCAGATATAGGCATTATTGCTTGGAGATATGTCATATGCTTAATTGATTCATGAAAGGCTATGTTTTGACGAACATAGATTAACGCTTTTTCTACTATGGATAAAGAGCAAGTTGATCTTGATAAGGTCAAGATGATGAGTTGATAGCAGATATATATGAAAATCTATATGCGACATACTTAGTCACAAGTCAAAGATATTAAAGTTACATTATCTTATCTTGCGAATTGATGATGTACATATACAGGATTTTGTTCTTGGTGCTCCTGACAAAGGCTAATGGTGCAGATCATATATGGTGTATGATAGTTACTGATAACTATCATGGTCTTGTTTAGGTCTTTCCTCTTTGTTATAAATGTCATTTTATGTAAAGGTCATATAAAGACCTTTGATGTAGTCATTGTAAAATTCAGCCATGTATGGACTATTGTGGTTAAGTCCTTTTGGAAATATGATGAATTTTGAAACTACACTGTGTTTGGGAAGTTGATGTAATAATGATGTCAAATGTGTAACCCACTATGACTGGGTGATTGTTGTAATTTTGTGGTGATAGCACAAGTTCTATGAGTCATAGAGTCATGTACTTCATTGTACATCCATAAGATATTTCAGAATGTGTTCAAGGGGATCATGATCAGAGAATTCAACATGTGCTCAAGGGGATCATGATCAGAGAGTTCAGCATGTGCTCAGGGGGAGCATGGTCAATATTCATATTCAACAGTTCATATATGGAAGTCTTCATTCAACATTAGTCAGCCCTTTTCCCTTGATGTCAAAGGGGGAGAGTAGCTTGCTATTTAGGTTGGTGTTTGGAGAGTAACTTGAGGTTTTGAAAAGATTGGTGCTTGGCTTGACGTATTTACAGGTTGTGGTGACCAAACACCAAAGTGGTTGACATCAAGTACAAAGGGCTAGATTGTTGGCATTATGAATTAGGTGTTGTCCTTAATGGAGACCTACTTGATGATTTTCCTTGATGACAACTTATTTGATGAATGGAAAACTACTTGATGAGTTGTCTCTTGATGAAAATCTAGTTGTTAAAGGTATAAACAGGATGTGTTCACAGATTTGACATAGTGTTTTGAAAAATGCATGGTAGTTCAGAGGTAGAGGAATGATAAAGTTAGAAGTTCAAGAACTACACATAGGTTCGTCAAGGCCAAGTCGTGTGTACATGCAAGTTTAGGGAAGAAAAGACACCTTCTACTTCCGCACCATGGAATTATAAGTACCAAGGGTACTTATGGTGGTATTTCCTTGTGGTATTGAGCCCATCAACGGTTGTTTTGATCCCTTCTAAGAAAACCATTGTCTAGAGTATGGTTTTGACCTGTGGTATTGAAAAAAGCTAAACTATATAAGGTGGTGAAGATCAAAGTGTGTAAGGTGTGCAAGTGATGGAAATCTTATGAATATTTATATCTAAATAAAATATGCATGTTATGGGCTTTTGATGCTTTTCTTGATCTAAAGTAAATATGCATCTGAGAGTTTGATGATGGATATGATCCAATAGATCTAAGATAACTATCATGATTCTAAGATGATTTGATTTTTGTTGATGGAAACTTAATGCATGATTTGTCTCCGTGTGTCGAGATTTGGGTATGAATTAAGTTTTATGTTGCAGCAAAGAAGTGAATCTAAATTTGCAAATTTGTACATAGGTTCTATAGCCTACAAGGTGTGTAGACATGCAAATGTGTTTCTTCAAAGTCACGTACATAAAGAAAAACTAAAATTTTCAGATCTATATGCAGGTTGGTCTATGTGAAGTCGCGTATACACGTGGGTTCGCTTACTCAAAATCACATATATAAAGGAAGGGTTTTTGGTCATAAATGACTGATGAACCTGATCGATGTTGTTGTATCTCTATTGTCTATAAATCATGTCCTCATGTTGATCTAGGTAAAGTGATAATGTCTGAAGTAGAACTAATTGAATGATCAAGATGAATTTGGTTACATGCTGATTGGTTGAAAATATTATTGATGTTGCTAACTATATGCGGGTTCTGTAAGCTAACATAATATTTTAGAATAACTCTGGTCAACTCTATGCCTAAGTCCGAATTATAGTTTTTAGTATATTGAGATCTATACGCAGTTTGATCTACAAAAAAGTGCATATACACACGATTACCTTAAGAAAAGTAGAATATACATTTTAACAGATGGGTGATCAATATTTGTAGTAACAAAATATGGTTTTTGTGATGTGCAATATAATGATTGAAATTTTGGTTACAATGATCTGACTTTTCTAGTTGATTGGTTAAGTATTGATTAAGTTTTATTTGATTGGGTTTCAGTGATTAGTTGATTCAATTGAGTAAAATATTCATGATTATGTTACAATGTTGAGTTATAGTTTGATTATTGATATTGAGCTTAAGTATTGGTAATGTGTCAAGTCTAAAAATTTGATGAAAAGTGGCCTACAGATTATGATGTGTGGTAGCAGGTGGATTTAGTGTGAAAATTTATGAAATGTGGTCCATAGATGTTTCTTAGGGTTGGAGGCTTCAGTGGGAAAGTCGAAGCTTCCTTCCAGTATTAGCTAGCAATTAGATGAGGTTGATGGAGCTCCCTTCCAGTAGCAGTTGGAGAACAATTGAAGGTTGTAGCCTTCTCAGGGTTTGTGCCTCTGTACTAGTACAATTTTACACCAATACAAGGGCTAAGGGGTTGGAGATCCCTTCTAGTAGAAGCTAGAGAACGAGTGAAGGTGGTAGCCTTTTGCAGGTGGATGCCTGCATACTAGTATGAGTCTAAATTTGTACAAGATTGTAAACATATTTTTCTTTATATTAAAAAGAAGTCAGAGACGACAACAACAGGTGGTTTTCTACCACATTGGGTCTCCACATTCAATCCTCATGTCCATGTGTGTTTCTTTTGTGTGATATTTCATTTTTTTCTCACTACACCTACTTATTTTTGATCAAACACCTAGTAGATCTCTTACAATCTAGTTTAATTTTAACATATAAAGAATTAGATGTTTTACAAGTTTACTAAGATTACACTAGCTTCTTTTTACAATAGTCACGTATGTATGCGAGTTGGGTTCATTGAAGTTGTGTACATATTTTAGGAAAGAAAAATATTATTTTGATTTCTTAAAATACTAATTAACCCCCCCCCTTCACTCTCAGTATTTTTCCCAATAACAACGGTTCTGTGGTTCCTGAAAGTGGAGTAGAAAATCTGGTGGTCTCTTGAGAAAATACCATGTAATGAGATCAAAGGCTTGGACATATTAGAGAGAAGGGCCTCTGAATACTTCATGGTAATGATATGGTAGAAGGTATGTCTAATTTCTCTCTGGATTTCAATTTTCTGTGAACACTGTGTACATGGGAAGAAAAATTGGGTGAGTTTCCCCTCAGGTTTTAAGAGGGCAAAAGGGATATTAGATCTTGTGAATAGTGATGTGTTTGGACCTGTCTCAATTCCATCATAGGGTAATTCTATGTACTATGTGTCATTTATATATGAATTCTCAAGGAATACATGGATATATTTCCTCAGGAAGAAATCTGAAGCCTTTGACATGTTTAAATAATTTAAGGCTCTAGTGGAAAACTAGACAGAGGAGAAGATAAATGTGTTGAGGGCAGATAATGGTGGACAATTCTCCAAGAAGGAATTTGAAGAATTATGTGTGAAGCATGGTATAACATGACATAATACTACTCCATACACACCTCAGAAAAATGGAGTCGCATAAAGAATGAACAGGACATTGATGGAAAAGGCACAAAGCATGCTCAATGGTGTTGGGTTAGGACAAGAATTCTGTGCAGAGGCAGTGGAGAATGCATGTTACCTGGTGATCACCTTCATCAGCCTTGGAGGCTGACTCCAAATGAGGTATGGACTAGTAAGAAACCATCTATTTCACATATGAGGGTATTTAGTTGTAATGCATATTTACATGTTCCAAAGGTTCCAAAGGAGAAAAGAACAAAGTTGGATAATAAATCTGAAGGGTGCATCTTTATTGGGTATATGGATGGTTTAAAAGGTTATAAGATTTGGAACCCATAAATAGGGAAGGTTGTGTAAAAACAAGATGTGGTCTTTAGAAAGGTTAAAGATGTTATTAAACATGAATTCCTACCAAAGGAACCTGAGAAGATAAGGTTTGAGCTAAAGGAGGAAGAACAAGACTTTACAACAAAAAAGGAATCATAAGATGAAGAGCCACAAATTGCAGTTGTGATAAGATCAGTTCAAGAAAGAAGGTAGCCAAAAAGGTATAGTCCATCTTCTTAAAGTTAAACTTTTTCTTTATCTATTACTGATGATTGTCGGCTAGATGGGCCCTGACCCAAGTTCAACATTAGTCAGCCAAGCAAATCCCTACACTACTAGCCCTTTCGGCATTAGCTTGCAGAGCACAGACTGAAGTCTCACCCGAAGCAGTATGGCAGGATGCAAGAAGCAAGTTTCTACACCCTGATATGGTCGTGATGTCAATCTATACTTCTTGATACTATCTTCATGCAGATTGATAAGCCTTTAAGGCTTATCGATGTCCCTTCTCTTCTGTCCTTCAGTACCTCCTTGAAGGTACTCGACTGACCTTCGTTGAGCCCTAAAACAAGGTCTAGGAACTTACACGCCTTTGCGACTATGTTACTGTATAAGTTCCCAAGTTATATTAAGTGTTACCTAATCTACCATGTATTTACAGTTACCTTCGTGTAATCCTCTACTCTTGCTTGCATTCAATTAACAGATATAATAAAATACATTCATGCATCAAATAATGATTATAATGTAAACCCAAATCATAACATAATATAATCAGATGCATTAAATAGAGACAAAATACACAGTGAATACACAATAATTCTCTTTATTGATATCTCAAGTTCAGTACAGACTCTATTTTCCCTACGCACATAGCTACAGGGGTCCATGCACTCAATTGCGAACTTCCACCATAAGCCTCTGCACACTTAGCTTCAGAGCCTCTACTTATGCTAAGACTCGAGAACACTTAGAACCTCTTTCCCCAAAACCCTTCTTCCATTAAATACTACTCCTCCCCTAGACTCTTCTAAGACTCATTTTTTATACAATCCCATGGTCTGTAGACCATGGGTAGATCTTTACAGCCGGCATGAGACTTCACAAAACAAGGGTAGATAACTCTTTGACATCTTCTTGCTCTGTAGCCACAAAATGCAAAGGCTTTACATTTTCATTACAAAATTTGGGCCTTCTGCTCCGCAACATGGGCTTTTAGCTGCAAAATTGGCTCTTAGGGGACCCTGTTATCGGGAAAACTAGTGTCCATTCAGAGCTACTAGTCCCACTAAGATGGGTAGCTATCTTAGAAACAAACAAACTAAAGTCACTTGTGTTTTCCTTTATGAGAAATAGAAAAGAGAGAAGTAGAGAGTACCAACCTCAGTCTTTCGCTTGGCTCTTTGCTTGTTTCCTCTCCCCTTTGATAGAGCTTTGCTACTCTTTCCTTACTTATCCCACTTCAAAGAACACCTGTAGAGTCAAAGAAACATAATACCATCAAAGCATAGAGATATATAACCATAAACAATATAGGATCATATATATATTAACCATACAAATGCATGTATCAATACAAGATTCAGATATATACAAGAATATGGAGGAAAACTCAAATAGCCTTATTGATAGAAGTAGTAGAAGAAAGGATTACAACCCAATGATCTAACCTAATGCCATCCTCCCAGCATGAAAGCCCTCTTCACCTCATGAAAAGCTAGATCACCCAAGACTATGATGTTCCATAGAGAAGCCAACAACACTTCCTTACAAGATACAAAATTCCAACCTATGGATCTCTAGGATGAGGGATCCATATATAGATATTTGTAGGTGGGTGAGTCAACTTCTGGGATTTTGATTAGTGTCATTTCTCTAATAGTTCTTGGTTCCACTTGGATATTTCATGATCTCTTACTCATCCCTCGGCGAATTTAGAGAGGCAAGTGTCAAATTGGTAGTTTCTAGAAGATTCTCTGGGTTTCCACCTAGCCAACTACCTCTACCATTTGTCTGATCTCACTCATCGCGCCCTACAGAAGGGATTTTCAGTATGCATCACACTTTCTGCATGTAGTAGGTGAGATGCATCACACCCTTAGCATTGAGCAGTCTGTATGGTCCAGTTTTGACTAGTTCTAAGTAGTTTTTCAGGGAGAAATTCTAGGAGATGATGTAATCAGCTGACCTTGTTCCTTTAGGGTAGGAAACAACACTTTTAGGGGCTTAGAAGCCCTTGGTTTATGGACATAGGAGAATGGGGTTGCAGTGCCAAATACATCTATAATAGCTGTCCCCTAAAGCATGAGGTCATAGATCTTATGATGTTGGGTGAAATGCTTTATGATGAGGATCCGAGGTTTTCCGAACTGGAAGGTGACCTGTAATAAGATATAACACAATACATTATCTTCATAATATTTTCATGATCTAACTGAGGCGGGCATTCCCATGCTCAACTTTATAAATTCATTTTCATGTACATAGGACAGACAACCATCTATGTGGCAGACTGATGATTCTGGTAGAGCCATCATTCCTTAGCTTGGATGATTATCTATGCAGCTATGATGTACATTTGATGTCTTTATCTTCCTAAATATATTGCAGCCTGGATGGATGAAACTAGATCCAGGGTATTCAAACTTGTTCAATCTTTGCCCGAAGTACAAGTCGATCCATATGAAAGGATGTTCTGACGTCGAACATGGAAAGACATCGCCTGATTACAAGCCAATGATGTAAACTATTAACAGGCACGAGAGAAATCACCAATAATGATAATGACCCTCAAGGTATAGCAGTACAATTCACGTGGTGCGAATACATGAGTCGATGTTGAACACCACGCAAAATCTTGCTATCGAAGGCCGTTGGTGTAAACCTGTCACCAGAAGTGAGAAACTTGCCATTGAGGCATGCAAGCTTCAAAGTACTAAAAGGGTTGTTCCTAAGTCAACTTCTTGAATAATGAGCTGATGTCGACAAGAAGTGACCCGTCGTAGGAGGGCCTTAACGAATCCCACATCTACGACATGAAATGGAGCAACTGATTTTGTGGAGGTGAAAACGATCTAATGATACAAGGTTCAGGGTGGCAGTCATGAAAGAATGAAGCGTGAAGGTATTGCAGCGAATGAGACATAAGTTGGGTTGGTGAATTCTTTGAGCAACTTCTCTTGAACATATCGACGACACTGAAATGAATTGGTAGCGTTAACCCCCAAAATGGATGGTATGGAGGACCAATGGTGATATGACTGGTGAATGGAATAACCCAACTAGACTCAATCATGGTGATGGAGTGAAAGTGTCATGTTCAAGAGCGACCTGCTACCAATAAAGTTTCCTCAAGTTTTATTCCCAATTTTTCCCAGTCATTGCTAACCAGTACCTCTTTATTTTTGTCAAGCTTGAGGAGGATAATATATGCTTGTTCTATAATTTTCCCTTTAGGAAAACCTGTCACTATGTTTTAACGAGCCTAGCGACAGTGAAACTCGCTCTTGTCTGCATGGAGAAGTTTGTCGTTATTGTTTTAACGAGTTTAATGACAAAGATAACTCGGTCCCTTTCAATTTTAGAGAGTCTGAAAAGAGACAGAAAGGAAACTCCAGTAATCCTTTTTCGTAATATAATCCCTTAAGTCTGAAAAAGTATAAAATAATATGAAAAGGATGACTTTTCGATAGTTTTAACGAGCTGAACAAGGCAAGCGCTCGATCTTTTTGTGCAATGATCCCTCAGGTCCAAAAAGATTAAAATCTAGAGGAGGGATGGCACTTCCAATCACTTTAACGAGCTGGAGAGGCCAATTGCTTGGTAATATTTTCATATTTTACGAGTCAGATGAAAAGAGCTTAAAGTAGACTCGTTTTCTGAGGAACGAGTGATATTTTCAGATAGCAGCTAGTTCCAGTTAATGTTTGGAACTTTTTCAATCATGGCAGTGTAAAGAAGGTGGCTAATAGAATCACTCATCGCAGTTGTCCCTCAAAAGGGGAAAACAATCAAATGGAGGCGTATGATCGGCTAAAAGAGTGGAGGTGATGGTAAGAACACGGCCATGGTTCAAAAGCTGATAATTATGTGTTCGCAATGGTTATTTACTGAAGGTGGGTTCATTTTTTAATGAGCTTAAACTCTGGTGGAACATATGCTCATTGCTAGGTTTATTTTTTAACGAGCTTGAACTTCACGTAAAACTACTCGTGCCAGTCATATAGTAAGGATGTCTCATCGATAGGTTCATTTTTTTAAGGAGCTTGTCCCATTCGAAACTTTGCTCTAGAGCCTTTTGCATGCAAGATAGGAATGACCAACTACTGTCAAAGGGGTTAAAATACTACTGGGGTTGGGTAGGAAAACTCTTCCTTTACTTTTCCGGTGCCATTTGGCCCTTGCAAAGGTGAATGGTTGATCAGACCAATCACCTAAATTAAGCAGTTGAAGTTAGTAAAAACAATGGGGTTAGAGTTATGTTGGTCGCTTTTCACTTGCGTACAAAAGGTTTGCATGCCCCCAGGTATAAATAAAAGTAGAGTTTCTAGGTTATCATCTGAAAGTTATTGCATTTGTAAGATTGCTCCATCTGCATTTGCAGACAAAACACTTCCTTGGCTCTATCCATTGAAATAGACAAAGGTGAATGGTGGGATACATCACTCACATAACTTCGACAAGGGAATCTTATTCTAGTCTAATCCCATTTTCCTACATTGATGGGTGTGTCAGACTAGTCATATATCCTCTGTGGAAGCCTACCCTATACCTAAAGTTTTCTTGTCAAAGCAAACCAGGGTGCATGCCCCCTGGGTTTAGCCACATTCACTGAATCACTCGCACTCATCAGGTGGATTGGCTAGAGATTGATGAGACATTCCTTGTGCAAAAATATCAATTAGGGATGGCACTTGACTAGAAGCTATGTTTGAACCAAGGAATGAAAGCTGGTCTATGAGCTAGACCACTCTGCCTTCATGCGGGAAACACATCACTCGAAAGAGTGAGGAAACAATAGCTCCCATGCTATAAACGTAGTCATGCCCAAGGAGTAGATTGTAATCTAAAGGCCCTTGGACTACCATCACATTCAGATAAACGATTTTCCTTCTCAAAGTTATAGGAAAACTTGGAAGGATCCCTAATGGTTGATTGGTTCCTTTGTTGAAGCCTGATAGATTTCGAATCTTAGGCAGAAGCGATTGCAAACCAAGCACTTTCCAAGCAGTTGAGGAAAGGATTTCATAGAAGCCCCTTCATCTATGATCATACCAACCATGATCATTCTGTAATCTTGTACTATGATCCAGAATGGTACATTATATGGTAGACGGGGTCTGCCTAGTAGATTCCAATCGAAGGAAATGACTAGATTGCTTGGAGGAGGGACCGAATAAACTACCAGGTAAATCTCTAATGAACTTCCTTCCTGTGGTAAAGGAATGGGTAGATTGCCCCCATGTTCATTAGATTCTGTGTTAACAAAAAGAATTTGAACGGTGTCGTTATCATTCTCTTTGGTGACTATATCATCTGAAGATAGACCTTTTGAAGACAATATTGGGTTGATTGCGATCTCGACCTGTTGACTTTGGTTCGGTGTGGACTCAGAGGGTTTATCTTCAACAATAGATGCTTCGACCAACCATAAAGGTTTGTTAGTCAGATTTTCAACTAGTGATGGACTCAGCAAGAGTTTCTTGTATCTAGGAGGAAGTCGTAGCAGTGAAGAAGGATAGTTATCGAAGACTCTTCTAGCTTCATCTAGGAAGGGACAACGGTGGATGGCATGATCACCTTCACACAGTCTACAAGGAATTTTATATCTTCATTTTTGTCCATTGACTTCGTTTTCACTAGTTGATGGTGTACTTTCAACATGATCATCAAAGGTTGAGGGCACCGGATTGTGCAAGCGGGGAGACCAGTCTCTTAAGATCTACAGGATGTAAGGATAATCTCAATGATAGTGGTCTCCTTTGAAAATGACACATAGAGATTTAGGTTTGGATGGTGCAGTGTCTGTATTTTCACCAGATGATGCATGGTTGCCCCCTTTCGTCATTGGCTTCTTCTTCTTCTTCTCCTTCCCTTTCTTTTTCTTCTCAGTTACTTGGTTTTTAGTTTTACTAGCTTCACCAAGCGAGGAGGAAGAAGGAGAGGGAGAAACAAATGAAGTATAAGGTTAGGGGGTAACTCTAGTATCATTTGGTTTCGGATTTGATTGCTCAGGAATCATAGTGTTTTGAACGACAGAGGTCAAGAAAATCCATACTAGCAGGCCAATTGTCAGTCCTGGAAGGGACAACGTGGCCATATGAGGTGCACCAACATCTCCCCAAGAGGAGAAGGGACTAGGATTCCCCCCAAGGGAAAATCCTTGATTGGTGGACTCCATTTTCTCAACCTAAGACCAATGAGGGAACAATGATGTTATTATGATTAAAATAAATTTTATGACATTTTGACACAACTTGCTTTTACAATTTTTAAGAGTCGAGAAAAAGCTAAAAATGACTCTAGTTGCCTTCGATTTTTAATGAGCCTGAAGTGACAAGTGCTGAAATGGACCTTTTCTTTTAAGGAGTCTAAAAAGGAACGAAAGTGACTACTTTGGAAATCTAGATAGAGGGATTACCAAACCAATCACAAAACTATAGAATACTTCTTAAGGTACGACAATCAATCTTCCTGAATGCTGTGTTCAGTGCATTGTGATTGATAGGGTGACAGACACGGCTTCCTAAGGATAAAGGATATAGCCTATTGTGGTCTCCCAATATATACTTGATGGTACATGGGAGCACAAGTCCGTACTGGCACTTGTCGTATCAAAGAGGAGGAATCACCCA
>APFE031606984.1:27538-90428 GCA_000404065.3 Pinus taeda
AAGGATAAAGGATATAGCCTATTGTGGTCTCCCAATATATACTTGATGGTACATGGGAGCACAAGTCCGTACTGGCACTTGTCGTATCAAAGAGGAGGAATCACCCAACCTATGATGAAAATCATAGTTACCAGGCTTTACAATGCTAGAATACATCTCTAGCCTAGACTTCTAGATGTTGTGCATTAGGTTCCAAAGCGTTTTTATGTTCATTGAAATTTATTTTACAATTGATATTTCTTAAGAAGTTTTCCTTTGAGGTTCACCACATGATGTTCATATACAATTCCTAAATATGCAATCTAATATGATAAACAATCATTTACTTTCTTTTTGCAATGAAAATCCTAGCTACTAGGGAAAGAGAAGTGAAATTCTTTCAACATAGTGCAAAGAGCACACACTAGGATGCACTGTCCTAAATCAATTTTTGCACATAGTCTAAACACAAATGCACATGCATGCATTTATTTTCCACTTTCTTAATCTGTGAATGACAAAAAGAATGCTAAGTACAGGTTTGAACTATTTTCCTTCAAAGTGACAGTACTAACAATTTTCTTTTCAAAAAACGAAATGAAGACTAAGAGGACACTTTGCGATTTCGAATTGAAAACTGCTTTCGACACTTGAAATACTATTAATTCAAATCAAATACAATGGAAAAAGTGTAATCAACTATCAAAAAGAGGAAGACTCTTTTCTTTGGCTGAAAATGACACTTGCGACACTTCCAAATCAAAAGACGACAGTTCGATTAAGCTACTGTTTGCAAAGGAGAATTGTAAATGATGAAAAATACATAAAAACGTTCACAATTCTTTGAACAATGGAGGCTGAATAATGCAACGGAAGGGAGTTTCAATAGTGATATACTGATCATAGACAACAAAACAATTGGTTAAAGCTGAAGACAATGAAGAAAAGCCAAAATCTGGAGGTAGAAACAATCTTACCTAATCATCGCACCTGTAACATAGGGAAACAGGGATGCATCTTACCTGCAGCACACGAGAGGTCTGATGCATCCAGACTGCCAATGAGAGATAGTGTGATGGTCCAGGGATGAGACTGGGCTTGGTTTTTTCTCACTGTTTGCTGCTTAGTTCAGGGGTTTAGGCTGAGCTAATGATAGGCAGTAAACACAAGCCATAGGGGCTGATCTAATGAGGTTACTTGAGCTACCACCAGGGAACTTAGGATGTTTGCAAGTCAAATGTTTAGTTCATAAACTAACTTAGAGATTGACTGAAGCAGCATTGATCTACTTTGCAGTTGCATAGCAAAAGCAGTTCGAAGGCTAACTGGCTTAACTTCAGGCTCTGTCTGTAGTTTATAAAGCAAACAAATAGAAATAAGCAAACAAGCTATTCGCTCCCCAATGGAGTCACCATTTGGTTATTGGGAAAACTAGTGTCCATTTAGAGCTTCTAGTCACACTAAGATGGGTAGCTATCTTAGAAACAAACAAACTAAAGTCACTTGTGTTTTCCTTTATGAGAAATAGATGAGAGAGAAGCAGAGAGTACCAACCTCAGTCTTTCACTTGGCTCCTTGCTTGTTTCCTGTCCCCTTTGACAGAGCTTTGCCACTCTTTCCTTACTTATCTTGCTTCAAAGAACACTTGTAGAGTCAAAGTAGCATAATACCATCAAAGCATAGAGATATATAACCATAAACAATATAGGATCATATATATATTAACCATACAAATGCATATATCAATACAAGATTCAAAGATATAAAAGAATATGGAGGAAAACTCAAATATCTTTATTGATAGAAGTAGTAGAAGAGAGAATTACAACCCATTGATCAGACCCAACACCATCCTCCCAGCATGAGAGCCCTCTGCACCTCATGAAAAGCTAGATCACCCAAGACTATGATGTTCCATAGAGAAACCAACAACACTTCCTTACAAGATACAAAATTCCAGCCTCTGGATACTAGGATGAGGGATCCATATATAGATATTTGTAGGTGGGTGAGTCAGCTTCTAGGATTTTGGTTAGTGTCATTTCTCTAATAGTTCTTGGTTCCACTTGGAGATTTCATGATCTCTTACTCATCCATGGGTGAATTCAGAGAGGCAAGTGTCAAAAGGGCAGTTTCTAGAAGATTCTCTGCGTTTCCACGTAGCCAACTGCCTCTGCCGTTTGTCTGCTCTCACTCATCGCACCCTATAGAAGGGATTTTCAGTATGCATCGCACTTTCTGTGTGTAGCAGGTGAGATGCATCGCACCCTTAGCACTGAGTAGTCTATATGGTCCAGTTTTGACTAGTTCTTAGTAGTTTTTCAGGGAGAACTTTTGGAGGATGATGCAATCAGCTGACCTTGTTCCTTTAGGGTATGAAACAACACTTTTAGGGGCTTAAAAGCCCTTGGTTTATGGATGTATGAGATTGAGGTTGTAGTGCCCAAATATTTCTATCACAGAACCTTCTCCCAACAATGATGATCCCATAAATGTCAGGGAGGCAGTAGATATAGAGGATGGAAAACTCTGGAAAGAGGCCATGGTTGATGAAATGAATTCTTTGGACAAAAATGAGGCTTGGGATCTTGTGGAGTTGCCAGATGGAATGAAAACCATTGGAAATAAATGGTTTTTTAAGAAGAATATGAATGTAGAAGGAAAGGTGGAGAAATACAAAGCTTGGTTGGTAGAGAAAGGTTATTCCTAGGTGTCGGGAATTGATTTTGGTGATAATTTTTCTCGTGTTGCTAAGGTAGCTTCTATTATATTAATTTTATCTATTGTTGTTACTTTTGATTTTGAGGGACAATAGATGGATGCGAAGACAACATTTATTCATGAGGATATGGAAGAAGAGATATAGATGAAGCAACTTGAACGATTTGTGGTGAAGGGAAATAAATAACTGGTATACAAATTAAAAAGTCGCTGTATGGGTTAAAACAATCACTAAATATGTGGTATGAGAAATTTGATACATATATGTGGGGACTTGTCTTCACTAGAAGGAAAGAGGATCACTGTGTTTATTTTAAATTAGTTGGTGACTATTTTATTTATCTAGTCTTGTATGTGGATTATATGATGTTGATTGGAAATGAAAATGAAATTATCCACAATTTGAAGACCCAATTGTCCTCCAAATTTGGCATGAAGGAAATTGGTGCTACAAATTATATTTTGGGCATGGAAATTAAACGAGATTGGGCAAAGAGGAAGCTCTGGTTAAAGCAGAGGATGTATTTCAAAAAAATATTGCAAATGTTTAATACACTGGATAATAAACTAGTGAAGGTTCCTATTCTTGCAGGTGTAAAGTTATCTTCTGAAGAGTGTCCCAAGGTACAAGAAGAGGAAGAAGAAATTTTTTTATTCCATACGCAAGTGTAGTTGATAGCCTGATGTATGCAATGGTTTGTAGTAGACCAAACATTGCACATATAGTGGGAGTATTGAGAAAATTTATGTCAAAACTGGGGAAGGAGCATTGGACAACAATGAAGCGGCTTTTTAGCTATTTAGGTGGTAGTAGTGATTATGGTCTATGCTATCAAGGAAGACCATGATTGGACAAAGTTTTGGACATCTATGGCTTTGTTGATGGAGACTAGGCTAGAGATCTAGGTCGAAGAATATCTACAGTGGGTATTCCTTTAACCTATTTGGAGGTGCATTCAGTTGGATGACCAAGAGACATTTTGTAGTGGCACTTTCAACTACAGAGGAAGAATACATGGCAGCCACTCATGCAAGCAAGGAAGCAGTTTGGTTGCATATATTGTGTTCAAGTATGGGGTTAGTACAACGAGATATAAGGATAGACTATGAAATCCAAGGTGCAATTTTCTTGGTAGGGAACCCTGCTTATCATTCAAAGGAAAATCACATTGATGTTCAGTATCACTTTGTGAGGGATATGGTTGAGGAAAAAGATGTGTTGTTGGTAAAGGTGGACACTTTGAAGAATTTTTTAGATACATTGATGAAGCCTGTGAGAACTGAGAATTTTTCTTGGTGTAGAGAAACAATGGGCATTGTAAGACTAGACCAATGACTAAGCTCTTGTGTGACCCCCTATGTGGAAAAGAAAACAACAAGTGGGAGAATGTTGGGTGTGTATTATATTCTTTCCATGACTCATCGTGTGAATGGGGGGATCATGGTGGGGCAACATCTCCCCCTTTTCTTTGTGTTGGGCGCAACAAGGGGCCATGGGGTGGAACAACCCCCTCTAATGGGGGGTTTCAGGGGGGTGGGATCCCCCCTATATGGGGTCTGGGGCAATGCCTCAAGAATTTTTTTTTAGACCCTACATTAGGTGGGTACCTACCTATGGTTTTGTGCATCCGTTTTGCACATGGTTTTGCGCACGACAGTTTTCTTCCCATGGTATTTTGTAGATCTATTGAAGGGAAGTATGGTTATGTTATAATCCAGGGTTAATGGATTAGGGTTTATGAATGCTTTGACATCTATATATATGTATTGTAACATTGAAAGGAAAATAATGAAAAATCAATCTGGTAGTCCTGATTTTGAGATCTAGGGGAAATATTTGTGTATTTGTTTATGTTTCTCGCCATTATATATTATCGATTTTTAAGAATTCGTTTGCAGGTAATTTTTGTATAGGGTTAAAACCTACAAACTAAATCAGCATGAGAATAACTATGTGACACATGATCTTGAGTTGGGAGCAATCATTCATGCATTGAAGATGTGGAGGCACTATACTCTTGATAGGAGGTTCATTCTAATGAGTGATCATAGTGGGTTGAGATACTTGTTTGACAAATCTAATCTTAATGTCAAGAAAGCTAGATGGTTGGCCATGATTAGTGATTTTTATTTCAATATTAGGTACATTAGCGGAAAGGAGTATAGGGTTGCAGATTCTCCCATTATGAGGATACAAGTAAATCATATAGTAGCTATGAGTTCTTATGGGACATATTTACATGATCATGTCTTACAGGAAGGAAAACATGATGATAGGTACAAGGAGCATAGGCATAGGTTATATAATCAGGCTACAAGTGAACAATATGTGGATTATCATCTCATGGTAGATGGTTTGGTAATATTTAGGGGCATGATCTATGTGCTAGACAACAATGAGCTCAAGAAGTTTATCTTGAGGTAGTTTCATGTCAAGCCATATTCAGTTCATTTGGGATATTGGAAGACATTTACAACAGTGAAGAAGTTATACTATTGCCTGAACTTGAAGAAGGAAGTGGCAGATTTTGTAGCTAGATGTTTTGATTGTCAATAGGTAAAAGAATATTGCAAGCATCCACGTGGGTTATTACAACCAATTCTGGTTCTAGAGTGGAAATGGGAAGACATTTCTGTGGACTTCATTACATATAGAAAACATGATTCCATCATGGTTGCGGTCAAAATTTTGACTAAGGTAGCTCAATTCATAGTAGTTAAGTATACTTATTCATCTGGTGAGGTAGCACATGTCCTCATCGGAGAGATAGTGAGGTTGCATGGTATTCCTAAGAAGATTGTATTTGACAAAGATGTCAATCCAGGTTTTTGAAGGAGATACCTTTAAGTTTGTGGATAAACTTGGCCTTTAGTACAACTTATCATCCATAGATAGATGGACAAAAGGAGAGGTTCAACAAGCTTCTAAAGGACATGTTAGGAATATATGTTATGCACCAATAGAGGAGGTGGGAGGAGTTTCTTCCACTGGTTGAGTTTTCTTACAATAATTGGTATCGGGAGTCATTGAGGATGAGTTTGTTGGATGAACTTTATGGGTAGAGTTTTAATACTCCCCTCACTTGGAATTATCCATTGAACATGGTGTTGATAGGACCAGACATGTTGATAAATATGGAACAAGAAATGTAGGTTATCAAGAAGAATCTAAAGGAAACATAAGATAGGCATAAGAGCTATGTAGATCAAAACAAGGTGTTTAAGGAATTTTAGGTTAGGGAACATATGTACTTGCACATCAAGTCCAAGAAGAGCTCCTTGAAGATTGGACCAATGTCTTACATACTTTCACTATTGACGATAGTGAAATCCCATGACAGTTTCCATTTTTCATTGCTTAAAAGACATGTGAAATATGTTGATCATGTGACTGAACGGTTTGTATTGCAGGTGGAGATAAAAGGAGAATTCCAGCTAGAAACTCAATGCATTTTGCAACAGAAATAGCTCATGCTCTAGAACCAAGCAATCAAGTAAGTTAAAATGCAGTGGAAGCACTTTGGGCCTAATGAAGCTACATGGGAGATAGTTGATCATATGTGGGCTATGTATCCTTCATTGTTTGTTAGTTGAGGAAAAGGAGTTTCGGCATAGGTACATATTTATGTATGGTTGTTATTGTAAATACTAGAATGAATTGTGTTATAAATATCCAACAAGTGGTATGGTTGTCATGTTGGTTTTTCTTTTCAGCAAGTTGATCATTATAAACACTGCATCGAGCTAAGTTATAAATTTTGATGGGAAATATGTTTTTATTTTTGGTAGTCTTCTTGGTCATAGGTGTCACTGAAAACTAATGACGGTGTTCCCCTAAGTGGGAGGGATCTATAGCAACCCCGGGTTAAAAGTTCACAGGACATGTATTCCAAACTGAATGTTGGGAAAAACGTCCTAGTGGGTGTTCATGTGGTTTATTATGGCTAAGGAAATTGGAAAAGGCATTGGAAAAGGCTTTGAAAAGACAAAGAGACATTAATTGACATTTTATTTATGAAAATAATGGAAAATATGAGAAAAGGAAAGTGAAAGGTCACACGTTGCATGTGAGGAGTAAATTGAAGGAAAAAATAGAGGAAATTGATAAAATAGCGGACTCAATGATAAAAAGGATTTTGAGGATCAGTTTATAGCCTTTGACAGTTTTGGGTTGGAGCTCAGTCTCTCTTCTCTCTCTCACATACTCTTGCACACTTAGATCATTCTTGGAGCTCTCTAGCATTGGGGAAAGGAAGTCAAGGGAAGGAGAAGAAATCAAAGGAAATCAAATGTCAAGAAAGGAATCATTAGATCAAGTGGCTACAAAGGGATTATTTCCAGGTATCGGGTTGCATGTGTGATTTCCTTGCTAGTTTTTGCATGCATCGTACATCCATGTGTGTATTTTCTTGTCTTGTTGTCATTGCCATTAGTTTTTCTAGGTGTGATAGGGGTTACATATTTTCCTTGCCATTTCCAAATATCCATGGTGTGGTGAGGTTCTTTTGATTTGCGTGAGATTTGGATTCCAAGACGGTATTGGAACTGGATGAGGTGGTATCCAGAAAATTAGCAAGGGCCTACGAATCCCTTGATTGGTAGTGGGGAGATTGTGGTGAAACCTGAGAGTGGAGATAGGAAAATTCATCATGGTATTGGTGAAGAAATATGGAGGCATCCAAGCTTTTTAGGGCCTAGTGATCTCTTGACCAGTTTTGGAGGGATTGTGGTAAAGGCTGGTAGTATATGTTTTCTATTTGGGCCTAGGAATCCCTTGACCAATAATGAATGGGTTGCAATAAAGCCTAGTTTTGTAGGTGCTTGTTTTGGGCTTTGGAATTCATTAACCAATTTTGGTGGGATTGTGGTAAAGCCTAAGGAATTTTGGTTCCTTTTTTTTAGTCCCACATTTATTCTTAGAATATGGCACGCGGGTGATTGGATGAAAGAATGATTTGGTTCAGGCCAATCTATGGTTGGGTGGTACCTGGATGTCCCTACCTTGGTTGAATTTTGCATATGTTAATAAGATCTACTTTCCTCTTGTATTTTACAAGTATTTATACTTTCTATTCTGTGGCTTTGATAATTATTCTATCATTGTTATTATTTTGGTTATATGCTAGTTATAATCATGGTTTTATGATAGATTATTATTATGGCTCTTATCATGTTTTGATTGGCAAATGATTAGTTATTGAATGAATGATCTAATCGATGTTATTTTATATATTATGAGAGGTAATTAGACATTCTTAATGATTTTCAGATAAGTATGAGACCCCTATGTTCAGATATGCATTTATAACCTACATATAACATGTTCACAATGTGTTTGACGAAATGTATGTCATGGTTAGACTTGGTTAGGTAAACTTAATGACTAAGTTTTTCATTTATGGATTTGTCCTTGTGTCATTCGTCATTATGGAAAGCTTTATCAAGTTCTGCATAGATGTCTAGATACTAGCCCTAAAAAAGTGGCTCAACTTTAGGGGTCACATGCTTAGAATTGGGAAATCTAGACTATAGTCACTAGGACGCAGGCTTATCCATGCAACTAGAGGGTGAAAGTCACTACATTTCCTTTTTATGCATGCAACTGGTAGTCTAGATCATAGAAAAGGAAAGTTAACTCAGGGTTTGGCACCTGGACTAGTTGTTTAGCTCCTATGGGACCTATAGCTCCTGAGGAAAGTTAGTAAGGTTTATTTTTGTTGACTCCAATTCCTTAATGTGATCTAGGAGGTCGAGTCATGCCATTGTAGCCCTCATATCATGTTTACCCCAGCAGGCAGGTGAAAGTGGGTAGATATGGCAGGGGTGGTCATAGTGGCTGCACGGAAGAGGTTGACCAGATTTCCTAATGAACTTTGTAGCATAAAAAGGAAGGCCAGAGAATGGATTTGTTTTCTTCATTAGCATTTATAGATGGAATCATCAGCACATTGGGAGTGTACCTTGGGAAAATGAGTTGCTAACTATTCACTAAGAAAAAAAGTAGTGCAATGATCATAGTGTTGGACATTAGATATAGGTTTGACTTTGGCAATTGATTATCGACTTCCTAGGAAGGAGGTGAATCTTGGTACTACTTTTGATGGTGGAGGTGTGAGCCTCTATATTCTCTTAGTATTGATGCAGGCATTGTATCCTTTTATATTTTGGTTGAGAAAAAGTGCATACGTTGATATGTGTATATTATTGTCAATTCTATATTGAGTTGTGTTTATAAAGACCCATAGAAAATATAATTATTTGTTGGTTAAAGCAAATGTTTATGAGTATGTATGTGTTAGTGTTGTGAATAAATTATCGAGTTGTGTTATAAAACCCCAGTAAGCAGTATGTTTATCATGTTTTCAATAGTTGGTTATTGTAAATACTGCAACAAGTTGGGTTATAAAGCTCCATAGGTAGTATGTTTTCTTTCAACAATTCTCTTGTCAAAGGTGTCATAGAATATCAAGTGTGGTATTCCCCCAAAGGGGAGGGATTTGTAATAGTCACCTATTAATTGTCCATGTAAGAAAATATAAGACCACAAACATGGGACACATATTCTAAGCTAAATGGTGGTCAAGGATTATAGTGGGGATCACTTTTGGTTTATTGATGGCTATAGAAATTAGAAAACACATTGGAAAAGGAAAAAACAGAATAATTGGAGTTTAGTTGTGAAATATATGAAAATAGGAGAAAAGGAAGGTGAAGAGACACATATTTGCATGCAAGGAAAACAAAATAAAAATGAAGGTAAATGAAGAAAATAGAGAGCTCAATGGTGTAATGGCTTATGATGACCAGTTCGTAGCTTTTGTCAGTTCAATTTTGAATCTATCATTTTGATTCTCTCATTCTCTCATGCTCTTGAACACTTAGATGAATATTGGTGCATTCTTGGATCACTTTGTTGGTTTGAAGGGCCCTGACGCAGGTTCATTGTTAAGCAGCCAAGCAAATCCCTACACTACTGGCCCTTTCGGCATCAATCCATGGAGTGCAGATTGAAGTCTCAACTGAAGCAGTACGGGGGGGATGCAGGAACCAAGTTTATGCACTCTAAGATGGTTGTGATGTCGGTTATTTTCCCTAACCCTCCTTCATGCAGATCGATAAGCCATTTAGGGCTTATCAAAGTACTTCTCCTATTCATCCTCAAATTCTCTGTGAAAGTCTCTGGTCATCTTTCATGCGCCCTAAATAGATAGATTAGGCACTTACGTGCCCCTATAATTACTCTTACTTCTGTATCTACCCATATTTGCTTAAGTATTGGTTACTTTAACATGCATTACGGTTATCTTTGCGTAAACAGATATTCCTACTTGCGTTCATTTGACAAATGAAATACATAGATTTGTGCATCGATATAGCATTACTTCATAATCCAGGATTCAACATAGCATAATCACAACATTTATAATAGAATTAAAATAACGCATACACAGACAATCGTAGAATATTCCTCTTTATTAATAATCTAGATTTCTAGTATAGACTCTGACTACCCTACAAACACAGCTAGAGGGATCTGCACACTCAGTTGCGGACTTCTACCCTAGGCCTCTATGCACTCAGCTGTAGAGCCTCTTCCTATGCCAAGACTCCTTGCTCTTAGCTCTCACAGACCCATACATAAAACATAGCATGAAAACTACTCTACTAAAACTTGCCTTAGACTCTTCTGAGACTCCCTTTTAAAGCCAACATGATTTATATAAAAGAACGGTGGAAAACCCTTGGTAACACTTTATATCTTCATGCTTCGCGGCCACAAAATGTGGAGAATTCACATTCTTTACACAAAACTTGGGCCTTTAGCCCCAAAACTTGGGCTTTTAACCCCAAAATTGACTCCAAGGGACCCGTTCATAATAGGCCCCCAACACAAATTTGGTGACTTGCCCTCGAGTCACTCTACTAGGGTGGAGATCTTGTTGCAAAGACCTCCCAGCTACACTTGTACCACTGTGACTTTGGTGGTGCACTGTGTTTCCGCCTGCTTCATCTACTCAACTAGCTACTCCATCACTGGCCTTGCACCATCTACCTGTACCTTCTGCTACATTTTGCGTAGACTAGCCAATTTTCCTTCAGTGGTGGCCATTAACACATATGCTTCATCTAGCCAAGGATGCAATCGAGCCTTTAATAATTCTTCCCTGTGTTGTGCTATGTCCACCTGCTCTTTAGCGCCTTTTCTTCTTGCAGCTTTTCTAGCCTTTCGGTAATGGCGACGATGCACACCATCACTTTAACCTTGTCATATCGCTACTGCAGCTCTCGTACCTCTGTTTCCATCCTCTGCAAGTTGGGATCCTCCTATAATCTGGTGACTACTTCAAATGACTAAATGACGCCCAAGGCCTATTTCGACCGCTGCTCGAACTGTTGCAGTAGTTCCATGGTCACATCCCTCACTACATCACCAACATCATTCAAATCACCTTTAGTTTAGGTGATTGGATCGAGGGAAGTCTTGTTGGCCTTGGACTTCTTCCGTGGCCCTATTTTATCTTTGTTCCCTAGTGTGCTTAACGCAAAATGGAGTAGTCTCTCAGTTCGCCCCTCCCTGCTTTGATTGTTGTTCATCCTCCCTTGTCTTCAGGGAAGGTGACTTCTGGCTCTTGTCAGAGCCACACTCCTCCTCTTATTCCTGTCCTCCTGTTTGCTTTAAGGCAGCGCACACCACCTTGGTTTTATCCTCAGATTCCTTCTTCCTTTTCTCAGCAAATTGTTCCATCTTCAACCTAGCCTCTTCCTTTTTACACTGCGCTGCAGACTTTCTAGACCCAACTGGCATGTCTGAAGGGGTGCACCAATCTGTTGGCCAGTGGTCAAGGACCGTTGTGATCTTATCTTCTGTCGCTAGTTATGGAAGGTCATACCACATTTCCTTAGGATCCTTCCACCCACAGATGGAGACATGGTGGAAGCCCGCCTTGAACTCCACATAGTCTATCAGTTGATCATAAACTGTCAGCGAGAACCGTGGCTTGCAGTTGATGGCCATGTGAATATTCATCTCCATCAAGGTCTAAAATACCTTTCCATCCTTGACCATTTGCAGGTCCTTTGTAGCGCAAAGCGAAGTCAAATTCATTGCTTCCGATAGGTCTTGTGTGACTGGAGGAAACTAACTATCCTCTGGTATTTTCCACGCGATCAACACTATGGACAACAACAACCATGCATAGTGAAACATTTTTCTTTGATCCTACGCCTCTTTGCAGTTCATGAGGAAATCTCTGTAGAGGTAGCGTGCCCAGTTGAACTATACGCCCTTCATGCACTAGGCCACTAGTGACAGTACTAGTGCTGACACTTCATCTCTGTGACACTTCCTCATAAACATTCCTGCCAGGATCTCAGCAGCTACCTTGACCATGGGGTTGTTTATGCTAGTGATGGAGTAGCCACGCGACTTCTTAGCGAGCTTAAATTTATCCTTCATTGTTTCGACAAAGGTCACACTCAACTGTCTTTCCACCAAATGACATGGATGGATTTTCTCCTGCCTACAGTAGTCGAGTGATCATATGGATGAACATGTTAGTGATCAATATCGACTCTTCTAGCCACAGGCACCCATCATGCAGTAAGGATAACAACTACTTGATTACTATCATGATTATGGGCATGCGGTTGTAATGTGGTACCCACATCATGTTTAATAGACCAACCTTATCCACGTCTTTTGCCCACTTTCTTGGCTCCAGCGTGGTCATGGTAGAGTCTTTATAGTATACACGGTGCATAAGTTGATCTATTGCTAAGTGAGGAAAGTCCTCTATATCAACCAAATCCCAATCCTCCAATTTTAAATGGGTTGTGTGCCCCAGACATAGTCCCTAAAAGGTGATTTTTTCTAGTAGCAAGATTATATACAACGTGACCTTCCTGTCATCAATATCCTTCGGAACCTTTGTCTTGCCTCTGTGTGGAGGAATGTACTCGGGCGGTTTAGAGATAGGGCCAGACCCCTCAATGTCAATGTCCTCTGCCCCCATGTCAATGTCTTCCTCACCCATATTGATTTCTTCAACGTCCTCTTTAAGGTCCATGTTAATTAGCTTTCCCTTCTCCTGCATGGTGGGCTTTTCCTTCTGTGGGTGCTTTCTGGGTGATGCACGCATCGGCTATGGCATTTTATTCTTATCCTTCTTCATTTTTGGACCCTCTTTGGTCAGCGTAGGCCTTGGCTTGGGTGACCTTGGTGATTTAGACACTTCTGCTGGTACTTCAAGGCTTGCAACCTCTGGAGTAGCTCCCTCAGCTACCATTGCTACTTCAAGGGCACTTCCCTCAGCTGCCATTACTTCTCCAGTGATCGTGTCTTTTGTGAGTGCTAATATCATACTAGACAACAACTCCTGCGTCTCCTTTGGAAACTTCTCAAGTGCTGAACTCTCTATCAGAGCTTCAAAGTACTCACAGTTCATATGTGCATGAGAGCTAAACACCTCAATTCTCAAAATACCAAGTGTTTTTGGTTGGGCAGCCACTTGTAATTGATAGGCATTTTCGAATTCAAATCTGACTGTTCCCCCCAAAATTCATCGTAAATGTTGGATTTGCGGTAGATTTTCACAGATATTTCCCTCAAATTCTAACTTAAATGTCAACCCTCCGCTCAATTTAAGCATTTTACCACTATAAAGTCATGAAAAGTGACCATAATGGTCACTTTCCCACACGTTTCTACTGACACTATGATAGTCCTCCATTTTGCATAGTTCCCCAATCACGTAGCTCCCCAACCTCGACAGTGTAGTTTATAGTCTAGTGCCTCCTTTCAGCTACCTAGAGCACTAAGCCTATGCTTCCACCATGTAGTCATCTAGCCGGATCGTCAGTGTATGGCTTCAATCAACTACCATTCACTCGCCCTGGGAATAGTTCTCCATTCAACTTTACTAACTGAACTAGTCCACCATCGGTAATCTCCTTGATGTCATATGGCCCCAACCAATGCATCTAAAATTTTCCTAGAAATTTATCAAAGTTGCTATCATATAATAGAACTAAATCATTTACCTTGAAGGTGCATTGTTTTATGTGCCAATCATGCCATGCCTTTTCGAACTCCTTTTGAACTTGTTGATGGAATCCAGCTAGAAATCTATCTTCTTCAAGCTTTGTTAGCTGCATAAGCCTCTCCTCCAGGGCTCTATGATCCACGCCATAAACTAGTCTGAACGTTGTTTGTCCAGTCAACTTCTTGAAAGTCATTCTACGTCATAGCTTCCATGCCATAAACCAGTCTGAATGTTGTTTGTCCAATCAACTTCTTGAAAGTCGTTCTATAAGACCATAGCACTACAGGCACATGGCATCCTAGTCATTTCTTTGACCATTAAAAACCTTTGTGAGCACTCTCTCCAATATTTTATTAAATTCTTCCACCATCCCAGTAGCCTTTAGATGATATGGCGTGCTCTTCTGATGGTATACCTAAAATTCCTCTGTCATCACGCTAATCGTCTCATTAAGAAAGTGCGTACCGCAATCACTCATTAAAATTTTTGGACAAACAAAACTTGTCAGAATGTACTCAAAGATTAATTTAGCTACTTTTACACGTGTATAGTCCTTCATAGGTTGTGCCTCTACCTATCTGGTTAAGTACTTAGTCGCGCTGGTGATGTACCACACACCCATTTTTTTCCGTGGATGTTGAATTGGTCCTACAAAGTCAATTGCCTACTTCTCAAAGGGCCGTCGCGATATCTATAGATTCAATGGGATCTCATCCTTGCAGAAGGGTCTATTTGTCCTTTAGCATGCATCACATGCCCTATAATATGCTTTTGAATCCTTATGCAAGGTCGGCCACCATAACAGAGCACGTAGAATCTTCTGCATTACTTCTTTTCCTGTATAATGACCTCTCATGGTTCCGCCATGAGCCTTAGTGAGGATTTTGTTTCATTCAAACTCTGGCACATAATGTCACAATATTTCATCTGATCCCATTTTGTACAAGTGCCTTGCAATGATAGAAAAATTTGCCATGCGCACCACCAGTTCCTTCCTCTGTTGGCTTGTATATCATTCTGGAGCCATACCTGTCATCAGGAAGTGTATAATATATTCAAAGTGGTTGTCTGTGATGCATACTACAAAGAGATGTGCATCCAATAGTCCTTCCTCCAAATTAGTAGGTTCCTCTCTTGTTTCAATGTGTGATAGATGATCTGGTCCATCATTCAAGTGTCCTGGTTTCACAACAACTTCAAAATCATACTCTTGGAACAACAACAACCACCTGCATATCTTCCCCCCCAACACAGGCTTGTTGACCAGGTATTTTAATGCTGAATGGTCTATGTACATCTTAAAATGTCTGACCAACAAATAACGCCTAAACTTTTGGAGGGTGTCCACCATAGCTAGTCCTTCACGCTCTGTCGTGGAATAATTTTTCTCAGCTTTGGACAACTTCCTACTTGTGAACGCTATAGGGTGATCCATGTCCCGTTCACTGGCCTGTGTCAGTACTACTCCCAGCACAATACATGATGCATCCACAGGGACATGAAATTCCTTCTTCCAATAGAGGAAGACTAGGATCGGTGTGGTGACCACATTCTCCTTTAGCACATCCAAGCTCTTTTGGCGTTCTTCATTCCAACAGAATGTAACATCCTTCTTTAATAGTTTTTTCATCCGCGTGGTGATTTGTGCATAGCTCTTGATGAATTTCCTATAGTATCTCGTATGCCCCAACATTGTGCACAGCTGTTTCACACTCCTTAATGCCTCCAAATTGATTATGACAGTGATCTTCGCAGGGTCTACCATCAAGCCTTTTCTACATACCACATGGCCTAGCAACATCCTAAAAGGGACACAAAACAAACATTTCTCCAGATTGAACACGATCTAGTACCTCCGACATGTATCTAACATCAAGTGCGGACTTGCCACATGGTGCTTCACTAGTCCGAACACTGTCCAATCGTCAAAGTATACTTCTAGAAATTTATGAATGAAATACTTTAACGTCGAGATGACTATGTGCGAAAAGATTGTTGGCATGTTCTTTATCCCAAAAGGCATCACCGTATACTGGAGGCATCCCAATTCAGTTGTGAAGGTTATCTTACTTCTATGCTCCGGCACGATCTTGATCTGATGGTACCTAGAGAACTCATCAGAGAACCAATATGCTTCTGAGCTGCCAACATTATCCAGGACCTCATCGGTGAATGGAGTTGGGAAGGGATCATGCATGCAGGCATCATTCAACTTCCTGAGTTCTACGCATATCCTTATTTCTTCCTTCTGCTTCTTTTCCTGAACCATAGTTGGGCTTACCCAATTAGATTCTTCCACTAGTTCAATAATCCCTGCCACAAGCATCTTGTCTAACTCTAAGCAGACCCTTTCTTTATACTTTAGATTGAGGCAGTAAGGTCTTTTCTTCACACGTTTCACGTCTAGTTATAGGGTGATCTTCATGACACTGAGGTGCCCTATTATCCCTTTCACATCTGAAAAATTTGTTTGAAAGAGATCCTGATATTGGCGGAGTAGTTCGTTGACCTTATCTACTGTTGCGTCATCCCAATAGTCCCCAATCTTTGAAACTTCAGATCTACCTCTATGCCAATTTTTAGCTGCCTAGTTTTGAGTGATTAGTTATCTCTGGGTTCTCTAGCTTTGGTCCTTTAGTCTCTAGAATATTAACCTTCCTCGGGTCTTTGTCTTCTTCTTCCATTGTGACACTGTAGAACTCCAGTGTGTGGCTCACCTGGGTGGTCCAGTTAGGTTGAATCAAATATAGAGGGTCCCGTGGTATCCTAAAAGTTGTCTTCTTAACCTCCTACAATGCTTTGTCAATAGATTCAAATCCATCCTCAAAACTCAACGTCATAAAAAATCCCTGGCGCAAAATATCCCATTCTTCGGTGCCATGGAGGAGTTCCGTTTCCAAGTACCAATTCATTGGTATAACATCCAAGGTATGACAAAATAGATGGACCCATTCTGGTTGAGGCTTCGCTCCACACACTTCAGTCCATTTGGCTAAATGGTTATGCAGATCATTTCTCCCATCATATTTTTTTGTTAATCGCACCTTCAGATGACCAAAATGTACCCTCATCATCCTCTTCACGCCAATCATCAAAACTATCTTTGTGTGTACCCCACCATCTTCTGGGTATAGCGCACAATGCCCAATCTAATAACTCAAAGTGATGCTTCTCTTGTAGTTCCCTTTCAAATTCATCCAAAAAGTGATCAACATTAGTTAACCCATCATAGTAAGGCATATTTCTTACCTCTGATGATACATAGTGCAATGACTTGGTCATCATATTACGACGTATCATAGATACTTCATGTAGTTGATTCTACTAGTGCTCCAGTGCTTCATTTGAATCTAATGTGCAGGAGCTCTTACGGTCCCATGGAATATGTTCATATGATGTGGGATTCACCCAATCCTAATCTCGCTATGCTATCTTGTAAATTTGGTCCAAATTGTCATCGCTTTCATAATCGTGGATCGGTTCAGTATAGCGTGGTGCTTTTGTAGGGTTTAATGGCACCACTACTGGGACTGATTTCTTCTCAAATATCATCTTTCGCTTCTTCAGGTTGATTACAACATTCATGACATTGGCCCAATTGATCCAAAGGAGTGCGAGGTTTTGATTGTTGTCATCCACAATCTCTATCACTTCAAAATGCGCTAGTGCACTCACTCCTTCGATATCAACTTTTACCCCCTGCAACCTCCCCATTGGGATGATTTTCTACTGATTTTCCATCCTTCACTGAATCGGAGACCATTGTAGCACAGGTCTCCACATTCTCTCCAATGTTTGTTTTGGAAAAGCATTTGCATCAAAGCCTAGGTCCAAGATAACTCGGTCCATTTCGTATTCTCCTATCTACACAGTGAGTCTCATGTCACATCCAGTTCATGCCTTATGCTTACCAATATTTCTAACTACGCGTGGTCCATTAGTAGCGGTTTCCTTGCCAGCGCACCTGTTGACTAGCTTCTTTAGTCCCTTCACAGCCTTATTGTTTCTGGGAAAACTAGTGTCTTTTCGATCTGCTAGTCCCACTAAAATGAGTAGCTATCTTAGAAACAGACAATCAAAGTAACTTGTGATTTCCTTTACGTATGATAGATAAGAGAGAAGCAGAAAACACCAACCTGAATCTTTCGCTTGGCTCCTTGCTTGTTACCTCTCTCCCTTGATAGACCTTTCCACTCCTTTCCTACGTGTCCCACTTTAGAGAATACCTGTAGAGGCAAAGCAACAAAACACCATCAAAGCATAGAGATGTATAATACCATAAACAATGCGGAATCAGAAGTACATTAACCATACAATTGCATTCACAAATAGCAAGATTCACAAATACACAAGTATATGCAGGAAAACTCAAATAACTTTATTGATAGTAAAAGAGAGGATTAAAACCCAGCTATTTGGTCCAGCATCATCCTCTCAGCATGAAAGCCCTCTTCACCTCATGAAAAGCAAGATCACCCAACAATACAATGTCTCAAAGAGAAACCAACAACACTTCCTTAAAAATTACAAAATTCCAGCCTCTAGATCTCTCACATGAGGGATCCATTTATAGATATTTGTAGAAGGGTGAGTTAGCTTCTGGGTTTTTGGTTAGTGTCATTTCACTGATAGTTCTTGGTTCCACTTGGATATTTCATGATCTCTTACTCATCCCTGGGCAAATTTAGAGAGGCAAGTGTCATATGAGAAGTTTTTAGAAGACTCTCTAGGTTTCCACATAGCAAACTGTCTCTGCCATTTGTCTACTCTCACCCATCACACCCCATAGAAGGCTCCTTTAGTATGCATCGCACTTGGCTACTATAGCAGCCGGTATGCATCTCACCCTAAGAATGGAGCAGTGTGTATGGTTCAATTTTGGCTAGTTTTGAGTAGTTTTTTAGGTGGAACTTCCAGGAAATGATGTAATCAATTGACCATGATCCTTTAGCGTGTGAAAAAACACTTTTAGGGGTTTAAGAGCCCTTGGTTTATGGACATATGTGATTGGGGTTGCAATGCCCAAATATTTCTATAATAGTTTCCCCCTAAAGCATGAGGTTGTAAATTTTCTAATGTCAGGTGAAATGCTTTATCATGAGGATCCATGGTCTTTGAACTCGAAGGTGACATGTATAAAATACAATACAATACATTATCTTCATATTATTTTCATGATCTAGCTAAGGTGGGAATCCCCATGCTCAGCTTTATAAATTCATTTTCATGTACATAGGACAAACAATTGTCCGTTGTTGCAGACTGGTGATTCTTGTAGAGCCATCATCCCTTAGCTTGGATGATCATCTGTGCAGCTATGGTGTAGATTTGATGTCTTTATTTTCCTGAATATATCGTAGCTCAGATGGATGAAACTAGATCCGGGGTCTTCAAACTCGTTTAATCTTCACCCGATGTACAAGTCGATCCATCTGAAAAGATGTTTTGAAGTCGAACATGGAAACACATCGCCTAATTACTAGCCAATGATGTAAGCTATTAAGAGGCATGAGAGGAATCACCGATAATGATAATGACCCTCAAGGTATGATAGTACAATTCACGTGGTGTGAATATATGAGTCGATGTCGAACACCACACAAAATCTTTCGGTCGAAGGCCATTGATGTGAACCTATCACCAGAAGTGAGAAACTTGCCATTGAGGCATGCAAGCTTCAAAGTACTGAAAAGGTTGTTCCTAAATCAACTTCTTGCATAATGAGTTGATGTCGACAAGAAGTAACCCATCATAGGAGGGCCTTAATGAATCCCACATCTATGACACGAAACAAAGCAAATGATTTTCAGGAGGTGAAAACGATCTGATGATACAAGGTTCAGGAATGGTAGTCATGAAAAATGGAGAGTGATGGTATTGCAATGGATGAGGTGTTAGTTGGGTGATGAATTGTCTGAATGACTTCTCTTGAACATATCGGTGACACTGAGATGGATTGGTAGTGTTAACCCCAAAAATGAATGGTACAGAGGACCAATGGTGATGTAAACTGTGAACGTAATAACCCAACACGACTCAATCATGGTGATGGAGTGAAAGTGTCATGTTCAAGAGCGACCTGCTACCAATGAAGTTCTTCAAGTTTTCTTCCCTTTTTCCCTTATCATTGCTAACTAGTACCTCTTTATTTTTGTCAAGCTTGAGGAGGATAACATATGCTTGTTCTATAATTTTCCCTTCGGGCAAACCTGTCGCTATGTTTTAGCGAGCCTAGGGATAGTGAAACTCGCTCTTGTCCAGATGGATAGGTTTGTCGCTATTGTTTTAACGAGTTTAACGACAAAGATAATTCTATCCTTTTCATGTTTAGAGAGTTTGAAAAGGGATGGAAAGGAAACTCCAGCAGTCCTTTTTCGTGGCATAATCCCTTAAGTCCAAAAAAGTATAAAATAATATGAAAGGGATGACTTTTCGATTGCTTTAGTGAGCCAAATAAGACAAGCGCTCGATCTTTTTGTGGAATGATCCATCAGGTCCAAAAAGATTAAAATGTAGAGGAGGGATGGTGCTTCCCCTTACTTTAACGAGCTGGAAAGGCCAGTAGCTCGGCAATCTTTTCATATTTCACGAGTCTAAAAAGAGCTTAAAAGAGACTCATTTTTGAGGAACGCGTGATGTTTTCGGGTAACAAATGGTTCCAGGAAAGTTTGGAACTTCTCAAACATGGTGGTGTGAAGAGGGTGGCTAACATAACCAATCATCGCAGTTGTTCCTCAAAATGGTAAACAATCAAGTGGAAGCGTATGATCAGCCAAAAGAATGGAGGTGATGGAAGGAACACAACCAAGGTTCGAAAGGCAGATAAAATGGCAATCACAAAGGTTATTTACCGAAGGTGGATTCATTTTTTAATGAGCTTGAATTGGGAGAAACTATCCTCAATGGTGGGTTTATTTTTTAACGATATTGAACCTTGAGGAAACATTGCTTGTCTGGTTTGCATGCCTCGGAATGATGAAAAGGAGAGTCTCTTGTAACCAAATGGAAATCATTGTGGTGAAGTAGGATGGCTTCGTCCAGAATAGACAAAGGTGAATGGTGTGATAGACCAATCACATAACCTACAAGGAAACTTATCTTTACAACTAGGTGGATGCCCCCCAAGCTTCATTACATTCACCAGACTACTCATGGTTATCAAGTGGATGGAATGAAGGTTCTTTTATGAGATCAAGGGAAAGAATGAACTTGGAATTTTGCTCCAGGGGTCCTTGTTTTATAGTGTTTGATAGAAAATAAAAAACTGAAGGATGATTAAGGTCGCTGGAATAATCTTCATTGTTATCTTGAAGATGGGAACAATGGTGGTAATCTTCCCATGGTGCCTCTCCTATCATCATTGACTAAATGATTCCTTTGTCTATAGAATGTATACAAGACCAAATATCGGAAGAGATACCATAATCTAGAGAACTATCTATCCAAACACTTGGTAAGCATTGATTTGGGTTTGCTGCCCAGGTCCAGAAAATTGATTGCTACAAAATTTCTATGGGGCTTGGAGTCAACACCTAGCAATGATCCATACTAAAAAAATGTTCAGAATTCTTCTTAATCTTTGATGATGTAGAAGATATCATATGACAAGTTTCCACTGTGGCCACTTCTGCTAGATTACTTGAAGGCGGGCAGGCAAAAGTACCCATTAAGGTGGGGTCTTTTTGGAGACCTACTCTAACATTTTGAAGTGATTGAGAGCTTCCATGGATCATTGGAATGTTTCCAGTAGCTTCTGAACTATTGGGGAAAAAGGTTAGTTGGTTAACAACTGTAATTCTACCTTGGAAGGGAAATGCAATCTTTCTAAAATATGTTGACAAAACAACAACCATAGCATAAATCCAGGGCCTGCCTAGTAAGATATTGTAGTCAAGGTTTCCATCAATGACTTCGACTTCAATTCCTATTTTCTTGCCCCCCAGTTCAACTTGCAAATTACTTAAAATCCCATACGGTGTGTATGCACTTCCATCAAATGCTTTTAATGTCGTCGATGATCATGACAAGGGTGGTGAGCCTAAATTTTTCCAGCAACTCATTGACATAATACAGGTGATGCCCCCTCATCAATGATTGCTCGATGAATAGTTTTGTTGAGGGTTTTTACTTGTATAAGGAAAGCAAGTTGGGCTAATAACTGAGGTTCATATCCTTTATGGTTAAAGGCCACAATATTGGAATCCATTGGGTCAATCCCACTTATTGCTGATAACAAAGCTTGCTTTTTTTTGGGGGGGCAGGGGGGGCAATTTTGCAGTACTTCAAGTGTCGACATAGGGGATGGCGATTGAGCCAGATCCTCCATTATATTATAATTCTTTTCTACTCAAGCATGAGGATTAAATGTCGATTTATGTACTAGTCCCTTTGGTGGCTTTATAGTTACTTCAGGAATGATAGGTGGCACAACCTCTGACGAAGTTGTTGTCGAACTACTGGGTTGATCTGTAGCCTTCTTGTTCAACATCTATGGATTCCCATAATCTTTGTTCCTCGTCGATATCAAAGCATCATTTTACTGTTTCGAGATGGATAACATAAGCGCTTGGGATGGGGAAGCATGATCGATAGCAACCAGATTAGTTTCTAGGTTTGGAAATAGATTAGTCAATACTGCTGAGGTATTTGAAGTCTTTAAAAACTTTGCAATCTCAGCTCAGTGTGGAAAATCTCTCGTATAATTCTCCTCATTACATATCAAACATGGAAAATGAGGACGAGGTATTTTTTGCCCAGCAGGGTTTCCGGAAGATTTCTTAGGATTCGAATCTTCATGTTTCTTCTTTTTGTTTTTCCCTTTCTTCTTTCCCCCTGATTGCTTTAGTTCTTTGCCCTTGTCTGATGACACGACATTAACCTCTGAGGCAAGAGGTTTGTCATTTGTCTTTTGACTAGAGACTGCAAGGGCTTTACCAGATGGAGCCTTTGCAGTTTGTGTACTTGACGTACCAATCACACTGTCACCGGCATGAGAGTCCCTGTTTGATTTAGGAGGGGGAGGAATGGAAAATTCTAGTCTAGGAGCATCAAGAATTTTGTTGTAGAGCATGCCAGACTGAGTATAGATCAAGTATAAATATTGTGCACGAGAAATGACTTTCTCTTCAGTGACAATTCCTCCCTTCGCCATATCTTTAGTAGTAGAAGGTAATAATGACTTAATAAACCACTCAGCTAGAAGCTGATGAAGAACAAATGTATTTACCATTCGATGCCGACATCGCCACTCATGAATATGATCAGATATGTGAGTGGTTGTTGTCTGTTTAACGTTAGTAAGGAGTTCTGTTCTCATTTCGTATCTTATGCGTAACTGAAAGTGAGTTAAAAATGTAGTGGCAAGGGTGCCGAAGTTGTCAAATGAAGCTCTAGGCGATTCAATGTACCATTTTGCTGCCGGACCAGTTAGCGTCCATTGAAAAAGGCGAAGCCTAATCAAATCATCATTAAGGGTGATAGATGAACACCACAAATGAAAAGTCATTACATGATTCGATGGATCTTCACCTCGATTTCCTTTGAATTTAGGAATATCAGAGGCAAGTTTATGAGGAATCGTTGACCATCAAGGGGCATAAGAAATTGGTTCATTTGTTATCCAATTCAAATCTGGTAATTCTAAACTTGCTACAAAAGGAAACTATTGATTCAGGTTTGGTGAAGCATAGCTAGGATAAGATGGGATTGCCTGAGTAGTAGGTCTTTGCATACCAGCATAATGTATCTCATGTTGATAACTTTGATAAGGTTGATGGGCATAGCCATTGTAGTATGGTTTTTGGTAACCATTTTGAAAATATGGTTGCCCATTACCTACAAATCTTTGTTGCTCAGGTCCTCGGTAAGCTTGCTAGAATTGCAGTCATTGGTATTGTACCAGCCGTGGTTGTTGGACCATTTACTGTTGTCCAATACTAGATGTTTGACCAAGATGAGGGGTGATAGTACCCATTTGAGTCTGAGTTGTTCCAGTTAAGGAGGCACTAATCTGAGGTTGTGACTGAGCCGTAGAAACAAGAGGTTGTTATATTACAACCTGAGAGACTTGAGGTTGACATACAATAGGCAGTGCTTGTACTTGTGACATAGTTACAATAGCAGGTGTAGTGGGAATATTTGACACAAGTTGACTTGGTTGCATTGAATATACAACTCTTGGTTGTTGAGGTAGTATTGGCACCCAACCACTGGATGTAATTCTAGTTTGACCTGAATTTTGTTGTGAACTCTCATATGGTTGTTCTCTAGGAGGGAACAATGAAAAGCATACTACCCCCAATATGGCGGTAGTCCAGTGTTCAAAGGATAGACTGGTCTTTGGAGACTGGACTGAACAAATTGATACTGGTGTGTAGGTTCAATTTTTCTGACTTTCAACATAAGAAATTCTAGATAGTATTTTAGATGAACAAATAGGAATAGACCATGTTGTTGAAACAGTCCCTGGGTGGACTCCATTCAGTGGTTGATAACTAGTTGGGACTGATGGTATACTAGAAAACATCGTTGGAGTAGCAGCAGGAGGTTCTGCTATTGCTGTATCAGATGACACATTCCTAGATATTGATTATTGCTCAGACATATTTAATCTATCCAAAATATTTCCGAGCGATTCGATAGGAACTTGTGATGAAGGATGATTAAAAGAACTAACTTCAATAGTAGAAGGATATAGGTGGATACCAGTTCCTTAATGAAATGGGGTACTGGATGGAAGATCCTATACAATCTCTTCTATAGCAATCAGTCCAAGTGGAAGAGGTAGACCATCAGGTCCGTAAAATATTTCTGGAGCCGAAGAAGGTATAGCTTCTATAGTAACAGACATTGGAGTGGTGGCAACTTCTGAATTCTGGAACTCAACTTCCAGATGTTCGGGTAAGTGAAATTCAGTTTCTGGATCAACCCTAGATGGAGCTGTTTCAGGTATAGAAGTGTCTACCATTAACTAGGATCAGTTCTAATGTCCTCTTGTAACTGTGGAAATTCTTCTATAAAAGCAGATGTACTAGAAATGATCGGAGTAACTGTAGTCTCTAATGATGTTGAAACACAAGTTCCAAATAAATTAGGAGAATTCAACTCAGTTAAATGAGACCATTTTGCCTAGAATGGTTTCATTTCTAGAGTCAAGGACGGTTGACTCGCTAGCCTCTCCAAATGATAGGGTTTTGATTGACTTTTTTCCATGATTGCGGATTACTTGATCAACTCAAAAATTAAGGGGAAAAATGTTATTTTGTATCAAATAAATTTTAAAGACGCTTTGACACAACTTTGTTTTTTCAATTTTTAAGAGTCGAGAAAAAGCTAAAGATAACTCTAGTCACCTTCAATTTTTAATGAGCCTGAAGTGACAAGTGCTCAAATGGACCTTTTCGTTTAAGGAGTTGAAAAGGAACAAAAGTGACTACTCTATAAATCTAGACAGAGGGATTACCAAACCGATTGCAAAACTGCAGTATACACCTTGGTGGTAAATTAAAGAGAAATTACTAAGGACTTTATGTACGATAGTCAATCTTCCCGAATGCTATGTTCAGTGCATTGTGATCGATAGGGTGGCAGACACGACTTCCTATGGATAAAGGATATCAGTCTTTTGTGGTCTCCCAATATATACTCGATGGTATGGGGAGCACAAGTTCGTACTAGCACTTGTCGTATCAAAGAGGAGGAATCACCCAACCTTCAATGAAAATGATAGTTACCAAGTTTTACGACGTCAGAATGCGTCTCTAGCCTAGACTTCTAGATGTGTTGCGTTAGGTTCCAATGCCTTTTTATGTTCACTGAGATTTATTTTAGAGTTGATCTTCTTTAGAAGTTTGTCTTTCAAGGTTCACCACATGATGTAGATGTAAAATTCCTAAATATGCAATCTAAAATGATAAACTGTCATTTATTTCATTTTAGTAATGAAAATCCTAGGTACTAAGGAAAGAAGATTAAAATTCTTTCAACATAGAGCAAAGAGCACACACTAAATGCACTTTTCCTAAATCATCTTTCACACACAGTCTAAATGCAAATGCAAATGCATGTATTTGTTTTTCGTTTCCTTAATGTGAGAATGCCAGAAAGGAAAACTAAGTATAGATCTGAACTATTTTCTTCAAAGCGACATTTGAACAATTTCTTTGCAAAATGAAAGGAAGACTAAAATGACACTTTCGATTTCGAATGGAAAACTGCTTTCGACACTTCATATATTGACAATTCAAATCAAATACAACGACAAAAGTACAATCGACTATCTAGAGGAGGAAGACTTTACGACACTCTTCTTCTTGAACCAAAATGACAGTTATGACACTTTTGAATAAAAAACGACAGTTTATTAAGCTACTTTTGACAAAGAAGGATTGTAAATGATGAGAAATACATTAAAAAATATTTACAAATCCTAATCAATGGAGGTTGAATAATGTAAAGGAAGGAGGATTTAGCAATGAGAGACTAATCGTAAGCAGCAAAACTACTGAATAGAGCTGAAAACAAGGAGGAAAAAACCAAATTCAAAAGAGAGAAACAATATCACTCAATCATCGCACCTATCCTTCAGGAAAATATTCATGCATCTCACTTGCAACACATGAGAGGTGTGATGCATACAAGCTACCAGTTATAGACAGTGCAATGGGCCAGGGAGTGAAACTGAGTTGGGTTTTTGCTCAATATTTGCAACTAAGTTCAGTTATTTCAACTGAGCTATGATGGACAGTAAAAATAAAGTACAAGGGTATGATCTTAGGAGGTTATTGAGATATAACAAGGGCACTTAGGATATTTGCAAGTCAGTTGTTCAGTTCATAAAACAACCCAAAGATTGACTGAAGTAGCATTTATCTACTTTGCACTTGCATAGCAAGAGTAGTTCGAAGGCTAGCTGGCTAACTTTAGGCTCCGTCTATATTTTAGAAAGAAAACAACAATAACAAACAAACAAACTAATCACTCCCCATTGGAGTCACCATTTTGAAAACTAGTGTCTTTTCGATCTACTAGTCCCACTAAGATGGGTAGCTATCTTAGAAACAAACAATCAAATTAGCTTGTGATTTCCTTTATGTATTATAGATAAGAGAGAAGCAGAGAGCACCAACCTAAATATTTCGCTTCGCTCCTTGCTTGTTTCCTCTCTCCCTTGATAGATCTTGCCACTCCTTTCCTACCTGTCCTGCTTTAGAGAATACTTGTAGAGGCAAAGCAACAAAACACCATCAAAGCATAGAGATGTATAATACCGTAAACAATGCAGAATTAGAAATACATTAACCATACAATTGCATTCACAAATAGCAAGATTCACAAATACACAAGTATAGGGAGGAAAACTCAAATAACTTTATTGATAGTAGAAGAGAGGATTACAACCCAACTATCTGATCCAGCATCATCCTCTCAGCATGAAATCCCTCTTCACCTCATGAAAAGCAAGATCAACCAACAATATAATGTCTCAAAGAGAAGCCAACAACACTTCCTTACAAATTACAAAATTCTAGCCTCTAAATCTCTCAGATGAGGGATCCATTTATAGATCTTTGCAGAGGGGTGAGTCAGCTTCTGGGTTTTTGATTAGTGTCATTTCACTGATAGTTCTTGGTTCCACTTGGAGATTTCATGATGTCTTACTCATCCATGGGTGAATTCAGAGAGGCAAGTGTCATATGAGAAGTTTCTAGAAGATTCATTGGGTTTCCACTTAGCAAACTGTCTCTGCCATTTGTCTACTCTCACCCATTGCACCCCATAGAAGGCTCTTTTAGTATGCATCACACCTGGCTAGTGTAGCAGCCAGTATGCATCACACCCTAAGCATGGAGCAGTCTGTATGATTCAATTTTGGCCGGTTCTAAGTAGTTTTTCAGGTGGAACTTCTGGGAAATGATGTAATCAGTTGACCATGATCCTTTAGGGTGTGAAACAACACATTTATGGGTTTAAAAGCCCTTGGTTTGTTGACATATGTGATTGGGGTTGCAGTGCCCAAATATGCCTATAACACTTACTATTGTAGAGCAGTTTCATGCAAGTCTCCAAGAAGATGGTAATCATGGACAAGTCCATTTCTTCAACCAATTTCTCTTGACTCCCTGAAGTAGAGGCCTCAGTGAAACTTTTCTTTGCTTCCATAAATGTTTCTTTCATGCATTCTAGATCAAACCCGGTCTCCTTTTGTAGTGCTTTGTGGGCCCACTTGCCTTCTTTGGGCTGCTTCCCCTTATCCTCACCAGTCATCACTCCACTCTACAACACAATATTTGCCTTGGGATCTTCCTCGAGTGGCTCAACCCTCATCATCTGCAGGTTCTGAGTTAGCTCCTGAGGTTGTGCCCCCTTCTCACTTATCTTAGCTAACAATATTTGGAAATCCTCTGTTGCATGGTCAAACTGAGTACAATAGTGGCATGACATTTGCGTCAGATTCAGGAAGTCTCGTGCATAGTGTCCTGGTTGTCCACAATTGTAACAAATTATTTTCCCTTGACCTCTACCAGGTCCTCCTCCATCTAGGCCTCTGCCACATCCCTGATACTCGCCTCGTGCTCCTTCAATGCCTTGGTCCAGAGGCCACATTTATGCCTGCACCCTATATGCAGGTGTTGTTTCCATTATTAACTTGGGACTTCAACAATTGTGCTCATCATGACCCACAAATTGACAAAAGTTGGAGAAGATTTGTTGTGGTGTCTGTATGAATTTTTGCAGCAAATGGAAATTGTCTGTTGCATGTTTACCAGCTACCTGACAGATAGCACACCATAGCAAGGGCCCTATACTTGGCCTTGCTACAACTTCTAGACTCAGAGGCATTGGTCCCCCTAATGCAACATACTTTTTGAAAACAGGACAGTGATCTTTGTCAAGCCCCTGCTTTTTTCACTTTAGGCACCACACTTCTTCAAGCACCTCTAGCCGAGCTGTTTTATCTTTCTTCAGACTTTGCATTTTGAGGCAAAGGTTCTACAACTAAATGTGAATCTACTGAACCCCCAGATTAGCATCCTACATTGATGTCTTCTGTAATCTCATTGTGATTTCTAGAGCTTCCGCCTAGGTCCCGATCTTCTGATGTGATAGTGCAACCCTTAGGTGAGGTAGGAGTGAGGCCACAAACCATTTGTGGTACTACCCATCAACCAGATTCATGTTCGCTTCACGGATTATACACTACAATATCTGATCCAAATCCAAGGGCATCTCTCTAGGCTTCATCATGATCTCCTGGAATCACACAATTAATTGTGCCTCAGACTTAGGCCTACTAAATTCCTTACTCAGGGGAGTCTAGATATCGACCAATGTGGACATTAGTTCAGTGCAGTACTTAATTTACCAAGTTAGTGTGTGTTCCTACAAAGCACTAACCAATGTTGCTTTCTTCATTTGATCATCCATGATACAATGAGCTTCCCACACAGCCTTTGCAAGGAACCAAAATTGTTCCGGATCTTCATTTTCTACACTCTTGAACACATGTAGCTTTAAGGATTTCACTATGTTGAATGGTGGTGGAGGTGGCGGCAGTGTGGGTGAGGGGGTAAGAGGTGGAGGTGAGGATGGAGGCAGTGTGGATGGATGATGTGAGGATGGAGGTGGTATAGGTATTTGTGGGAATCCCTATCTTATGAACTAAATAGTGCTCAGCAGAGAAGCCCATGCTGCTCCTTTGTCATCAGTCCGAGGAGGCTCAATCAGTGGGCTATATTTATGGCCTTTTCTTCCTCCGTCCTTGAAATTCGTTCCACTTCGCATAGCCCCAAACATCAAGGTAACTGCACAACCTACTTTTCACACAAGAGCATCTTAATCCAAGTATTTAATGATTTCAAATACTTACCTCATGGCCCCTTAAAGAAGTGGCACTCTGCTTCACTATAACTGATCGAAGTATCGACCGCGAACTCCGTCACAAACCATCCTACGATATGGTTGAGCCAATGATCGACAGTCTGTGTGATATTATCTTTAAAGACTTCCAATTTCCACACTAACTCTGGGGTCCAGACAATTAGACCGTCAAGCCTCCACCTTCCTTGGATGTCTTCCAACTTCATGATCCACTCATATAATTCAACTCGGAAGGAACAAAAGAAGATTTCGTGTATCTCTATGTACATATATCTTTCTATCCATTGTTCTTTCATCAATTACAGATTCCTATTTTCTTGTGCCACGAATTCATGGATCTTTTTGTCCAACCAGTCTTCAATCTCCTTCTTAGTTGGTTTCCAATGATGCAACATCACACATCTCGTTATGCAGATCTTGATCCCAGAAATGGAACCATTTGCTTGCTTGATGGGTCCTAATTGAGGTTTACTGTAAAGCAGCCAAGAAAATTCCTACATTACTAGCCCTTTGAGCATCACTTGATGGAGTGCAGACTGAAGTCTCACCCGAAGTAGTATGGGGGGATGCAGGAACCAAGTTTGCGTACCCTGAGATGGTTGCGATGTTGGTTATTTTCCCTAACCTTCCTTAGTGTAGATCGATAAGTCATTTAGGGCTTATCAAAGTACTTCTCTTATTCACCCTCGAAGTCTCTGCAAAAGTCTTTGGTCATCCTTTGCGAGCCCTAAATAGATAGATCAACCACTTACGCACCCCTATAATTACTCTTAATTCTGTATCTACCCAGATTCGCTTAGGTATTGTTTACTTTAGCATGCATTATGGTTATCTTCGTGTAAAGAGATATTCCTATTGCGTTCATATGAAAATGTAAAATACATAGATTTGTGCATCAATATAGAATTATAACATAATCGCAACATTCATAATAGAAGTAAAATAATGCATACATAGATAATTGTAGAATATTCCTCTTTATTAATAATCCATATTTTCAATACAGACTCTAACCGCCCTATGCACATAGCTACAGGGGTTCACGCACTCAACTACTGACTTCTACTCTAGGCCTCTACGCACTCAGCTCCATAGCCTCTTCCTATGATAAGACTCTTTTCTCTTAGCTCTCATAGACTGATACATAAAACATAGCATGAAAACTACTGTACTAAAACTTGTCTTAGACTCTTCTAAGACTCCCTTATTATGTAATCCCATGGTCCGTAGACCATGGGTAGATCTCTAATGCTAACATGACTTATACAAAAGAAGGGCAGAAAACCATTAGTAACTCTTTACATCTTCGTGCTCCGTGGCCAAAAAATGTGGAGACTTCACATTCTTTACACAAAACTTGGGCCTTTAGCCCCAAAACATGGGCTTTTAACCCCGAAATTGACCCTAGGGGACCCATTCCCATCACACTTTGACATACATTAGATTTGGAGGAAGAAGGAAAAGGAAAGCGCAGAGGGAAAGGAAACACTTGGATCAACAACTACAACTAGTATGCTTTGAATGTACTAGGTTGCATGTGAGAATTCCTTTCTGATTTCTAAATGTGTGATAAATGCATGTGATTTTTTGGTTATGTGTTATCATTGGCATTTGTATTTTAATGGATTGAGAGTGGTTTTAGCCTTCCCTTGGAATTTCCTAGATAACCATGGTGTTGTCGTTTTGGACTTGTTATTTTTTTGATTGGTGCTTAGGTTCCCTATGGTTATGGGTTGGAACAAATGCTCTGGAAGGCCTTGAAATAGCTTCAGTTGAGTTACTAGTCATGGAGCCTAAGTTGGAACAAATGCTCTTGAGCCCTTGGTGGGTTGAGATACTAGCCGCTCAAGTCAAATTAGATAAATTCTATGGAGCCCTGAAAGGCTATGGGTTGAGTTACTAGTTCCTAAAGCCCTAGATAGCTTGGGTAGAGGCTAATATGGGGTATGTTAGTGATTTTTAGAATGTAGAGGTGGAATTACCGTGGTTGAAGGATGAGGTGGTTTGGCCTCTAGAAGCCTTGGTTTGGTTTTTCCTTGGTTTATTCCATGAGATCCTACATTCATGCTTAGAATATGGCATGAGAGTGATTGGATGAAACAGAGGTTTGGTTTAGCCCAATCTATGGTATGGTGGTATGTGGAAGTCCCTCACTTGGTTGGTATTTGATATATTAATAAGACTTATTTTCTACTATGATTCATGTATACTTGTAGTGATTATATTGGTGATATTATGGCTGAGTTGCCATGATTTATATGCTAGTCATTTGTTGGTCACATGATGTATGTTATATATGGCTCTTGTCCTCAATTATTTAGTTATTGAATGGTTGATGAATATGTGGGATAACCAGTGGTATTGCAACAATCTAGAGTGGGCTTAGATCCTCATTGTTGATTCTTAGATGAATATTATCAGTTTATGGTCAGATATGCATTCATGATCTATGGCTTACATGTGTACCATATTTTTGACAAAATGTCCATTATGGATTAGGAATTTTCGGATCAATTTATCACTTGAGTTTTAATTTATTAGCACTTTCAGTACCCTTGATTGGATTTTGGGAAGTTTCAGACAATTCTCGGAAGTGGTCTCGAGGATGGCCTAAAAATGTGGCACAGATCTTCGGATTCCATGCTCAGATTTAAATATTTTAGGTCATAATCGCTAGAATTTATTCTTATGATTGCGGTTGGAGTGTCATGCATGCCTTGTTGTGGATGTGGTTAGTTGGTACATTAGAGAAAAAGTAGTTCTAGCTCAAGATCTGGTCATTAGAGGCTTTGGACTGACTTTTAGGTGATCTAGTGCTCTTGAGGGTTATCAATAAGTTGTCAATGTGCCAGCCCCAGTTCCATAACTTGAACTTGGATGTTGGGCCATGTCATAGTGAAACTCATCTCATGTTTACCATGGAAGGCTTGTTAAATTGGGCAAATGTGGGAGGAGGCATTACAAAAACCAAAATATTTTAAATCATGCTCCAACTGCTAATATTCATAAGGAATTAGTTATTCATATGAAGAATCTTAGCATCAGATAGATTATGATTAGTAATGTAGGTTTTTTAGGAGTTTATAGACATACCAATGGAATGCTCAAATAGAGAAAGAATCTCCACGAACACTGATAGATCTCTGACTTCACCATTGAAAAAAATAATAATATCATCAAAAAATAGCAAATGGTTGATGGCCAGGTTCTAAAAAATGAGTGAGATGCGAAAAACTCCACATCCCTTACTTTTCAAGAGGAGGTGACTCAATCCCTCCACTCCCAACAAAAGTACAAGAGGAGAGAGGGTGAAACCCTAATTAAGCACTCTTTTTGCATAGAAAAAAAGGGAAGTGGGACCATTTATTAACATTGTGGATACATAATAAATACATTCATGAACTATTTGGTAAACTCGGGATAGAAGTCCAAATGAATGAGGAGGCACTGAATTTAAAATCAGTAAGGACGGGTTTGATGTAGATCTAATTTTCTCTATCATCAACCTTGTATAAATCATAATTGATGACAAGCCCTATTATATTTTGTTTTTTGATGTCGTGTAATCCTTCTTGAGCCACACCGATGGCTTCATGAACTTTTATTCCTTCCAGAAAAGCAAAATTTTCTAAGGATATGAACCTAGAAAGTATGGGATTTAGCCTCGAAGCAATTTACTTGGAAATAACCTTGTAGATGGAATTATAGAGGGAGATACGCTGAAATTATGAAAAATAGAGGGGTTGGATGGCTTTAGTAATAAGAGTAATGAAAATGGAATTAATGGTTGAATATGATTGACCTTCCTTCCTAGATTATTCAATTACTTATAAAAAATTAGGACCCACTGTATCAAAAATCTCTAGAAAAAAATCGACACCCCATCCATCGATCGTGAGAATTTATTTCTTCGAAAGCAGTGCAAGACCACTTTAATATCCTCCATTGAAACCTCCTCCATAATAGATCTACACTCCTCATCACCCACCATACGAAGGAAATACTGAGAAATTTTGATAAGTTTAAAAATATATGTTTGCGGAGGAGCTTTGAAAATATCTTCGAAATTCCTTTTACCAAGTTTTCAAATCCATTAAAGGATTAAACCTCTATACAATTATTTTCCTATAAGCTCCAAATAATATTCACCATTTTCCAGTCTTTTGCATAAGATTGGAAAATGTTTGTATTATCATCACCGCTTTTGAGCCATATGGCTTTACGTTTTTGTCTCCATTCCTCCTCCCTTGCATCTAGAAGAGTGATCCTTATTTTTTCTAGAATTATACATAAATCATAGGACTCCTGGGATGAGAAATCTTCCCCCAAATAGGATGAGATAGATATAATATGTCTTTCTATCGCTTCCATCTCTTGGATCACCATCAACTTATTCCTTTTAACCCACTCCTTTTAGCCAACTTATAAAATGAGGGTGTATATATAACCAAGTGGTGACACTTCCCCTTTGTGACTCTTTGACTACCCTCATGTCTATTTAATTTCCTATGACTTTTCAAATTACATGACTCTCCATATTCATGTGTGTCCTTTGGACTTCCACTTTACAATAAATTTTGAATATAATATACATGGTCCACAATGATGATGTGGCATATGAAAACTCATGAGACATCATGACATGACACTACTGACATGGGCTGCTTGATAATGTAGAAATGTCAAGCCACTGCCATTGTTGTATCTTTGATGTCTTCTCGAGAACACCTTGTCTTCCACCTCCTCATGGCCTGGTGATAGACAACCTTTGATGATCTTAAGTCTTGAGTTGTGGTTGCAAGTTGGTGTCCATTTTATTTTCTTTGATAGATGAGCTTGCATGCCTAGCTACAAAGATGTATTTCTGCATGCTTCCATTTTGCATCTCCTCCCTCATCATCCTTTTATGGTGTGAGAGGGTACATGCATCTGCAATTCACTCATGACGAGATGATATCAATCTGAAAATACTTAGTCTAAGATAGAGCATTTGGATCCCTAAAATGGGCCAAGATGGGTTGACAGGTCAGGAGAGAGGGCCCGTGACTCCGCAATTGTGTAGCTCATGAAGCCAAGGGTTAGGCTTGTTCATTGAAACTATGTAGTGCGTAGCTCAGGCCAGATTGAGGGAAATATTTGTGCAGTCTAGACTAAGGGAAATATTTGTGTAGCCTAGACTGAGGGAAAACATTATGTAGTCCATACTGAGCAAAATTTGCATAGTCCAGTCTAAGAGAAAAAATTGTGTAGTCCATATTGAGGGAAAAAATTGCATAGTCCAGACTGATAGAAAATTTTGCATAGTCCAGACTGAGGGAAAAAATTGCACAGTATAGAATAAGGGAAAAATTTGCGTAGCCTAGACTAAGGCAACGGGGACTAGGAAACTACGTAGTTTAGAGGCTTAGTGAGAGATCTTAATTCTTGTTCTTTCACAATGAAAAATTTAGGCTAGGCTAGGAGGAATGATTGTGCAATCCTGAAGCCCAAGGTAAGGCCTTGGGCAAAGGAACTATGTATTGTAGCAAACCCCAGAGGTAGGGTCTTCACAATTCACAGTGCCAAGAGGGAAGGTCAACCCTTCAGGTCAAGAACTGTACAATGCATAGTCCAGGTATGTCAAGTTAAACCAAATTGTTGGTCAAAAATCCTCTTCACGAATGGTTAAGTATCAGACTAGTGAGACTAGTGCATGAGGTGATAAAGTTTCAAATGCGATCTGACACTTAGAATACTTGATGACACAAAAACATAGGTTAGCCATGACACATAAACAATGCATTTACCTCCCTGTGACAACCTTATCACAAATTACGACAAGTGCAACACTTAATATACACTTTGCAACAACCGTGACGACACTTGTGCGATAATTCTCAAAACTTTGTGAATGAGTGTGACAGATGTTTGAATGGTTAGTAAAACTCATAGACATAAAAATAGACACTCAAAACCATTAGAAAAATCTTCTACACATTGCATGACCGACAGTCATGCAAAACGATGGCAGTGTACCCAACTTGCAAAGGGGAGCAAAGCACTTCAAGAAAGTACATGAAATGAGCTTTTGTGTTTGTGAAAGAAATGTGCAAGAGTAAGGAAGGCTCCAAAATTTAGTGTAAGAAAAAATTTTGGAGGGTGTTGTAGCATCTACAACACTTGGTGACATAGTGGTAGGGTACCAACTTCTTTGCCTCAACTAACTTCTTCTGTGCAGGGCCTTAGTTATTCAAGGAGTATTGTTTCATTGTGCACATTACTTTGGTCTTCCCACTTACCTTGTGAATAGAAATGACCCGCTTTATGCTTTCTTGGTTGAACACAACATAATATTTAGCGATATCACGATGTTTTGAGTTGGGAAGGGTAGTGTATCTCACGAGATTAAAAGTTTCAGAGTATAATTTTTCATCTCTGGTTTCTCTCTGTTGCAACCAAGCCTAGACAGTACCATGATGGATTCGCACAGGAAATTGAATATTTCTTTGCTGCTAGCGAGCCTCGATAGTACCTTGACAGAGTCACGTAGGAAATCAAACATTGCTCCACTTTGAATGAGCCTAGACAATACCCTCATAGAGTTTCTTGCTTCACCTCTCTGCGTAGGAATCCTTTCTCTTCTTTTACATTTATTTATTTATTTTAAAGAGGATTGTGCATCGACACTTATTCATTTTTTGGGCAGAAGAGGGATCTTGACTTATCGAGAGTAGAAGAGGTTATTCCTTCAGAGAATCATATAGAGACCTCTGATTTAAGTTTTGTCATTTATACTTTTCCCCTTCTTCTCTTCTACTGATTGGAAAAGCATGAAAACACCCAAACATAAAGACTGAGTGTAGGCATGAGTTTTCTCGAATAGTCATGGGTTCATGGTTGGACCAAAACTCTCCTTACGTATGGATAGTATTTTCCGTCGGAACTTTATCAGCCAAAAGATATAACCAACACAAGGAAGATGGACAGAAGGTTAGACAAATGTTGAAGTGTCATAATACTCTTTAGAGTTCAGCCACATACATATTAAGAAGCCGCAACATGTTCACACACAACACTTATGCACATAATGAGAAACAAATTAGACAAACAACACGAAGGAAAACAAAAGAAACAAAAGGAAAGGAAAGACAAGACGCAACAGGGAAACAAAACTAGATGACAAGAAAAAGAATCTAAACCAAACCATAATGCAAGATAAAAGTAAGGAAAAACAAGAGAGACTAAAGATAAGAACATGGGATGGGTGCAAGAGAAGGAAAACTAAGATGTAGATATGCCTACTCTTATCCCAACAACTAATAGGTTAGGGTAACTTATAATGAAATGTCCAATGTAGCCACCGTAATCATTCTTGACCTGCAATCAAGATACGATCAATTAAAATAGATATAAATTAGTGTGGAAGAGAAATGATGAGAGCTTGAATAACTTGCACAACAAAATTAAATTTCTTTCCTGTGGGAAAAACAATGTGTCACAACTGCTACTTTCATCCACTTCACATTCTTACCTTTTCAACAAAAACCATAATCAGACAAACCTCCAAGACTTCTTGTGAATGCACCTTCTTTTGTGTCATCCTGCATAGTAGGGATGTGAATAGGAAAAAACATCTTTATTATAATGGAGCTTTCCGAGTAATATGTCTCCAACCATTCAATAATTGGATCATAAAATTCATTATGATCCTCTTGAAAACCCAGAAAATTTTGGAAAAATGGATTTTCAATTAGAGGCATGGGATTATAATGAGAATCTTGCAAGAGGGATAAATTTGATCATATTCAACAGTCATGTCGAGATATTGAGGAGCTAACATAACCATCAACAAGGGCTGACGTGCCTCAAACGTTCAACAAAAATCTAAATAGTAAGATGTTGAATGATGAAGATCAAAGGATGTAAAACACTTGTCATTGGATGTACTAGTGAGAAAACAATAAAACAAATGAGAGTCATTAAAGACAAAATAATGATCAGATGAATTGATTAATGCATAAAATGACAAACTTATAGTTAAGAAAGGTAAATCAACTGGAACAGTTTCAGAAATTCTCTGCATAGTAGAATTGTCTTCCTCACATGACAGGTGTAACAAATCATTTTCTTGTGACTGGTTGCACACTCTACTAGCATCATAATCACCAAGAGAAGTGAACACGAATTCTAGTATAACAAGAAGATGAAATCAATCAAGGTAGAAAAAGTGAACAAGAATTTTATTCATCCAATAATCCATGCATTCACTGATGCTCAAGAGGATTTCAGGTGCGATGAAGAAAAACAATAGCATCATAATTTTTTCAAGAAGTATGAGGAGCTCATTATTTTTAGAAGAGTGTGACAGGTATGGCTCCTTTGGCCAAAGATAATCTTTAGGATAATAAACTTCAAAATTCGATGATTTTATGTTAGATACACATTTCGAACCTGAGTTTGATACAAGAGACTTTCATGAATATGAAACATCTTGAATCCTATCAAAAATTAGATCTTAAAAATTCGAGAGGTCATAACTGTAATGCCAAATATATTTCAAGAAAGAATTTACATCCAGTGAAATCATGTGGAAAGAAGATTTTTGAAGAGAAAACCATATCTGACTTAATTTGTGGGTCTTACCAGAGCTACAAGATACTTACATAACCATGAATGGAATTTGAAGTGCCTCAACTCCCTCGCAAGTCTCAAAATTTTCCAAAATTGTAAAACCACATCCTGAAGATTGAACTAGATCGTGCACAGTGTGAGGATAGTTGCTTTCCCTGATCTTGATGAGATAAATATTAATCGAGTGGAAACCATATTTGTCACTGACTTGATCATATTTTTAACTTCAAAAACTAGATTATTCAGCTTAAAATATTCATATGGTCGCAAATTTGAAGATGCAAAAAACAAGAAAATGTCATCAACAATCTAGTTCGGGGAGTTGTCTTCATGCAAGATAAAAGATGATGAGGGATGGGAAGAGTAATACATGATTTGATTGTGTTCATTTTCATCATGGATCATCCCACAACCTTGTGTTAATTGAGAATTTACTTATTAGATGAAGAACTTGAAGAGCATGGAGTAGCTTTGTCGCAAGTAAGTGCATCACAAACAATGGAGCACAAGGGAATGTGATATGAAGAGGAAGTTTTGATACATACATTTTATTTGGCTAGATCAGATTCCAAATCTAATTTGGTCAGATCAACATGTTCTGGAGGATCCAAAAAATTAGATGATGGACCTAGGAATTCGTGATTGCAGTCATAATCATGGGAATGATTGTTTCCCAAGGCTACAAATTGATCGAAAGAGTTGATTGTGTTTAATTCACTACCAAGATTAGAAGATTGAAACTCATCCAAGAATGGAACCGAATCATCTTGACATGGAGTATATTGACAAAAATAAGAAATATTGAGAACATCTTCACCTTCTTGCTCCTCTTCTTGTGTAAAGTGATTTCCTTGTACCTGATCACAGTTTGGATCAACAACGTGAAAATCAATAGAGTGTGAAAGAATAGCTGGTGGAGCAGATTAATCGGGAAGATCATAGTACAAAGAGTCATGGCATTTATATTATAGAGGATCACATAAATCTAGATCATATTTGAGGCTAGAGTTATGAATGAAGACATCATGTTTTGGAATGGGGAAGCTAGTCTCCCTGTGGGCTTCACAAGCGATTTAGGGATTTTCTTTGTTGAATCTGAGTCATGAGAAATGAAAGAAGAATGAGAAGATGGATTAGGGATTTGATTTTTTATTTTTTTCAACTTTGTTACCATCAAAGAGAGGAATCCCATCGGAACTGGAAAAGGAGGAGGACAAAGAACAAAAGGAGTAGTAAATTCCTCCTCCGTAATTAGAGGTGTCTCATGGTTCACAATAGTTGGGGAAGTAGGAAAATCAGGGGGTTTAGGCTCACCATGTAAAGAGATAAGAACCAAGCGCTAAAAGTCTTGTTTCAAGAAATCCTGATCCATGTCTTCTTTCAAAAAATTCACAGCAAGGGTGAAGGAATCGATTAGAAAAATCATAAAATGATTCATTAGGCTTCATTCTTAAGAGATTGATGATTTTACAAACATCTTGATAATTGTGCCTCTCAAAGGCTTGATGGAGTTCCCTGAGGAAATAATGAATGGAATGGATGGAAGGAGGTTTGTAAGGTATGGCACCATCGATTAGAATGAACATCAAGGGCGAGGAATAAAAGCACACAAGAAAACTCTTCATCATTGATTTCGTAAGATTCACAAAATTTAAGAAAACTAGAAATGTGCTCAGTTATGTATGTTCCATCCTCACCATCAAACTTTAACTGGGACAAGTGATTAAGAGGCTTATCAGGTTTCGAAGATTGATAAAGGGAAAATTTAGAAAAACACCCCAGGAGTAAGCTTTGTGTATGAGACATTTTAGATAAGAGATTCAAACTAGATACAATGGACTCAACTTGTCATTTATCCCTCCTTCTAGTGCCTTTGTTGACAATGCTGGAAATTTGTCAACCAAGGGGTCTCCCAATGTGAATTCCCAATTATACCTCACACCATTTGGTGTAGTATCCCCATCCGGAATAGTGGCTCGATTCCCATATATCTCAATGATATGCCTTGGCTCTAACTATGGGAATGAGACAGGGATGCAATGGTGTCTTCAAAAAGCAAGGATGTGCTGTTGGTGAGTTTTCAGTTGTAAACGTGTCAAGGTTATTCTACTATGGAGAGGGGATAAAAGTAACCCTCTAAGTGACAGGTAGTAATACCACCCAAGAAGAGACACACATGAACGAGAAGGATTTATCTAACATCCAGTGGAATAGTGTAAAGAGGATGTGACAATCATTACAATGAACAATGAACAAATATCTATATAATATCCTACATAATATTCCACAAGGATGGGACAAAAATAACAAACCTTACAACACATTCTAAATAAGGTAAGTACTAAAATAACCAAAATAGGTAAACTATCTTATCACATGTGAAAGAAAACATGAAATACAAACATCTGCAGAAGAGTCTTACAAACATTCATAATCCATGCATGAAGCACATGTTGGCCTTGAAGGCTTATGTTATTAAGTAGAAGTTCCAAGACACATGTTTATAATGTACATCACAAGCTCCAGTAGTGGAACATTGGAGCGACTCCTTGCTCCTCAAAGAACTAACTTGTCTCTCTAATTCCTTACACGAGGAGCCAAGGTGAAAAGTACTCGGCTTATATAATGAGGGTGCATATATAACCAAGGGGTGATGCTTCCCCTTTGTGACTCTTTGACTACCCTCATGACTATTCAAATTCCTATGAATTTTCAACTTACATGACTCTTCATATTCATGTGTGTCCTTTGGACTTCCACTTTACAATAGATTTTGAATATAATATACATGGTCCACAATCATGATGTGGCATATGACAACTCATGACACATCATGACATGACACTCCTAACATGGACTACTTGATAATATGGAAATTTCAAGCCACTATTGTTGTTGTGTCTTTGATGCCATATTGAGAACACCTTGTCTTCCACCTCCTCATGACCTTGTGATAGGAAACCTTAATGATCTTAAGTCTTGAGTTGTGGTCATAAGTTAGTGTCCCTTTGCTTTGCTTTGTTAGATGAGCATGAATGCTCAACTAAAAATATGCCTTTTTGTATGATTCCCTTATGTATCTCCTCCATCATCATCATATCATGGTGTGAGAAAGCACCTACATCTACAATTCACTCATGATGAGATGAGACCAATCTAAAAAACCCTAGTCTAAGATAGAGGATTTGGATCCATAAACTAGGCCAAGATTGGGTGACAGGTTTAGAGAGAGGGACCAATGACTATGTAATTATGTAGTTCAAGTTGCCAAGGGTTAGGATTGATCATTGAAACTGTGCAGCGCACAACTTAGGCTAGACTGAGGGAAGAATTTGCAGTCGTGACTACAGGAAAAAAATGTGCAGTCTAGATTGAGGGAAAAATGAGTGCAGTCTAGAGTGAGGGAAAAATTTACACAGCCCAGACTGAGGGAAAAAATTGTGCAGTCCAGACTGAGGAAAGGGGGTCTGGGAAACTTCTCATTTAGAGGGTTAGGGAGAGAGATTGATGCTTTTGTTGCCTTAGTACATAGTTCAGGGGAGGTTGGGAGGAATGATTTTTCAGGGGAGGTTGGGAGGAATGATTGCACTATCCTGAAGGCCAAGATAGGGCCCTGAGAAAGGGAATTGCACAGTGGAACAACCCTGAGAGGCAGGGACTGTCCATGGCACAGTGCTAATGAACCGAACTTAAATAGGAATGCAAAAAATTATAGATAAAATCATAAATATAGAAATGCAGTAGAAATAACACTTCATTTCATTAATATTAGAATACTAAAATATACTTACAAACAAAATGGAAATAAACTAGCTATCTCTAAGAATACATGTGGCAGCTACATGCCTCTGAATTGTGTTGCAATGAGGCTCAAAGGCCTATTTATTATTGAGAAACAATGGAAAACTCTAAACATCCAAAACACTAACCATAGGAGATGAAGCCCTAAAACTGTGGGCCCCATTTGGGTAAATTTGTACATCAACTTCCCGGGGTCATAACTTTGGCATACGATCTTCGTTTGGCTATCATAATACCTTTTTTCGAAGATCTCAAAGAGGAGGATGAAAGCAAACAGCTATGCTAATTTTTAAAGGTCTAGTATCTCCATTTTCCTTGAAAACATCGTTTAGGGCCTCAAAATGGCTTCGGAAGTTTAGGACTTCAAAAATTGCCAAAAACAGTAAATTGTGCTACAATTAAGGAATCTGAAAAATAAAAGAGACAGTGTCGGGGGTCCAAGTGGAATAGGTGGGTGGCAACCAACATCCACCTAGATAAATCCTCCCCCCTTAGGAAGGAATGGTCCCCATTTCATTTAGTGCCTCCAGGAGATTGGGAACTTCAGCTAAACTTGGTCCTTAGTGAGCCGCTTTCCTTGGTGTAGGAGTTGGGCAGCATTGACAACCCGATATAGTTGGATCTTTTGATGGCGAGTGTTCTTGGTCTATGTGTCCATGATTTGATCAATTGTGATCTATTCCATCTAGTCTGGGTTTAGTTATGTTGGTGTGAGTTGTTCTGCAATGTAAAATGTGTCGAGCAATGGTCGAAAGTATGGACAAAGGCAGTCTACATTGAACATTGGATGCAAACCAAGGAACAATGGAATGCTGAGCTCGAAGGAATTTTCCCATATAGCCTTGGTGATGGTCTATGGCCCATATCGCAGCGGGCGAAGATTGCAATGGGGTCCAACAAGGGACTCCTTCTAAAAGTGTAGCCAAACTTTGTAGCCCACCTAGAACTTGTACGACACCCGACACTAATCACAACGTTGCTTGTACTTAGCATTATCTCTATCCAATATATCAATGACATGCTACAATATGTGTTGAAAGCATTCAATGAAGTTGTTAGCCCTATCAGCTTTAGACTGGACGTGAGCTGAATCTGGCTGAGTAGCTGCAAATGGTATGACCACATCAATGGGATATAATGGTTGAAATCCTAGCCCTACCAAAAAGGGGTTGTGGCCCATCGAGCTATGGAGAACTCTATAGTAGCTATGATCGACATAGGGGATGCTTTCATCCCATGTGTATGGATGCTTCAAGTTGTACATACACATAATGCGTATGATCATCTTGTTGACGAGTTCTCTTTGGCCATAATTTTGGGGATGAAAAGTCATGGACTTAATGAGTTTGGTATCTAGCATCGATTAGAGACTTGACCAAAATACACTTATGAATTTGTTCTCTCCATCATAGACAATGGATTATGGGATCCCAAATTGTACCCACACTCACGTAAAGAAGAGCTTAGTAGTAGTCTCTGTTGTGATACTCTTCTTGTAGGCCACCATAATGGCCATCTTAGAGAATTTATCAATGTTCATGAAAGCAAATTCATTGTTCTTCTTAGTACAAGGAAGCCCTGACATGTAGTCCATGGAGATGGATTCCCAAGGTCAAATAGGAGAAGGGAAAGGAGTATATAGGCCTTGTTTCTTGATTCTTGGTTTGGAAATGCTTTAGGCAATGTAGGATTTAATGTACCTCCCAACATCTTGAATAAGGTTCGACCAATAAAAATACTTCTGCAACACTGCCACTATTTTCTCTACAGCAAAATTTCTAGTGACTCGACTGTAGTGCACCTCCCCAATAATCTTGGCACGCTCGCTTGAAGGAACATAGATGTGTCCCAGGTGGCATAATAGTGCATCCTAGAGGTGAAAATTTGAAACTTTCTTAGCTTCCAGGAGTTTTTGGTATGTTTTTCCGAATTTTGGATTGCTCTTGTAAATATGTGGCCACCCCAAAGTCTCGTTCCCACAACAGTCGAGAATAATGATTAGTGCCATGAGTGGTGGTCGACTTAGGCAGATTTCAACATTATTGGTGTTTCCCTTCTTGTACTTAATGTTCAAGTGGAAATGTTGCAGATATGTGGACCATTTCTGATGGCAATCATTCTGCAACTTCCCTTGTGTCTATATGAACTACAGGGGTCAGTGGTCTGTGTGTATGATCATTTCCTTCCCCGGAATATAATGCTTCCATTGACAATAGACTTGCAAAATGGAATACATTTCTTTATCATAAGTTGTATACTTTCAGACTATTTTTGAAAGTGTCTCATTGTAGTAAGCCACTGGATGCCCTTGCTGAGTAAGAATTGCACCAATAGCATAGTCAGAGGTGTATGTCTCAATCTCAAATGGTTGTTGCAGGTTTGGTAATGTAAGAAATGGTGTAGAGTAGAGGTGATGCTTCAACTCGACAAATGCCTTTTGTTGGGTTTTGGGCCAAAAAAGCTTTTCTTTCACTCTGTCCTTGTTGACTTCACTTGAAGGCCAAGTGATATGAGAGAACCCCAACATGAGCTTGTGGTAGAAATTAGCGACCCAGAAAACTATGGAGCTTTGTTAGAGTGGTTAGGGTTGGCCAATCCCGAACCACTTGTATCTTGGATGGGTCCACATGCATGCCCTGCTCATCAATGATGTGCCCCATATATTGAACTTGGGTCATGCCAAAAGTGCATTTCTCCAAATTGGCACACAACTTGTGTTATCACAGGGTTTGAAGGACCTATCAAATATGGTGGAGGTGCTCTTCCCAACTCTAGATGAAGACCAAGATGTCATCTAAATACACCACCATGAATGCATTGGTGAAGGGTCACAAGATGTCATCCATCAATGTCATGAAGGTTGTGGAGGCATTCGTCATCCCAAAAGGCATGAAAAACTATTTGAAAATGGATCTCCTTGGATTTGAAGGAAATCTTCCACATATTGCAGGGTTTGATAGGGACCTGGTGATAACCGAACTGCAAGTCAATCTTGCCGAAATATTTAGCCCCGTTGAGATGGTCTAGAAGGTCATCAATCCATGTGATTGGGTACCCATTCTAGACAATGATCTTGTTTAATGCTAGATAGTTAATACAGAGTGTCCAAGATCCATCCTTCTTCTATACCAATACAATTAGGCTCCCACAGGGTTAGAAGCTTGGCCTGATGTGCACTTTTTGCGATAGCTCCTCAATATACCTCCTGATCTTATTGTTCTCTAGAATAGAGCATCGATAGATTGGTCCATTGGATAGTTGTGTGCCCGGGGTGAGATCGATGGAGTGCTTGACCCGAAAGTGCAGAGGTACCCTTGGAGGTGAGGTGAAAATGTCCCTGTACTCCTCCATGACCTTGTTCATTTACTACTGCTATGCAGAGGAATCTTATATGGAATCTGCGGCCACAACCTTCTTCTTGCCTTGAGGGCGTATCATAAGGAAAAAAAATTCCTGGTATGGGAAATGATCTTACAATATTTCTTTGTAGTGATCAAAGAGAAGTTGGTAAGCGGGGCTACCTCTGGTATCCTGTACAACTTACAGACCAAAGTAATAATCATTGAGGGAGGTCTAGACTCATATACAACATGCCTCTTCCATAAGTATTGTTGTCCTAATAATACATCACAAACTTAAATCAGAGCAACATCACACAATACCTCATCTGTGAAGGGCTTAATACTATAGGGAAGGCAACATTGTTGGATGATGTGGAGATATCATCCTTGGTGAAGCCACCAAGTGGTGTACGACTATAGATATGTTGTCATCAGTAGGCCCAACCTCTTCCCGACATCTATAGAAATGAGGTTTGTTTGGCTCTCACTATCAACAATGAACTGTAGTGGAGAAACTTTCACCCACATCTATTAGTGGAAGAGGCGTTCTCCCTCCTCTATATCTTCAGGTTTATTCTTCTAGATCTTGGTGCTTGGCCATGGTGGCACTAGGATATGCATCAATGATATGGTTCCCTTTGTCATTCCCCTTGTCAGGTTCTGACCATCAGTCTTAACATGCATCTGATTCTGAAGCCTTCAGCTCAGTTACCAGTGACGGCTTGGCTGGACACTCACTTGTGTTGTGAGTGGAGCTCTTATGGAACTCACACCATTTTCATATGTCCTTCTTTGTCTTTGTCGTGTTGTTCATTTCTTGTGGCTTCGACGAGTTTTCCTGGGTCACCCTGCCTTGGTTTAGGCCTTTTCTCTATGGTTTGGTGATGCTTTTTCCTTGCTTTAGATTCGTATATCTAAAGTCTCTCTTCTTTTGTTTAAACTTCTGCTCAATCTTGACAGCTTATCGGTATGCCATGAAAAGAGAGTAGATTTCCAGGAACTCTATATTGTCCTAGATGTACTTGTGTAGAGAGCCACAATACTTGAGTACCAAATGCTGCTCAGAATCATTGACACCCAAGTTAGTGCAGAGGGTATGGAAGACATTTGTGAACTCCAGCATCTTGGTCCCTTCCTGTCATAGTGTGGTCCACTTTATGTATGTTTTTCATAGATCTCGATAGGGTAATATTGTTACTTGATGGCATCTTGGAAAGAATCCCAAGTGGGTGCGGCTGAAAACATTGAGGATTCCCACTAGTCCTTGATGTGTGGGGTAGCTTTGAGAAGTGCAAAAGTAATATTTTCCCGATTGGAAAAGTCATGAACTGAAAAATATCCTTCCAACAGATTCAACCATTCATCTACGACATCTGCATCTATCTGGCCCTCAAATACAAGAATATGAAAGTTAACTTGTACCTTAAAAGGAGTCGCACCTCCAAAGTGGTTGTTGGATGAAGATGTATCACCTGTTGATAGCCATCCAAGCATTTGGGAAAAGTTATCCATCATCACATTCCTTTATCGCTTGAGGGCTTCCTCGAGAAATATTTTGAAAGGATATCCTGTCCCCTGATTTTTATTTTCTTCTACCATGGGAGGTCGTTCGGGTTTTCGAGGTTGGTCTTGTAAAGGTTCAACTAGATCGAGCCCTAACTCCTTATACCCTAACCTTGTTGGGGACGTGAAGAAAAACCATGAAGTAGAAGATTGCTTTGATACCACTAATCCAAACTTAAACATGAATGCAACAAATTATAGATATAACCATAAATGCAAGAATTCTACATAAATAAAACTTCATTTCAATAATATCAGAACACTAAAATACGCTTACAAATAGTATGGAAATAAAGTAGCTCAGGTGATGGTAGCTTATCTCTGAGAAGAGATGTGGTGGCTACATGCCTTTGAATTATGTTACAATGAGGCTTAAAGGCCTATTTATTATTGAGAAACAATTCAAAACCCTAAACATACGAAAACCTAACCCTAGGAGATGAAGCAACAAAATTGTGGGCCCCGTTTGGGTAAATTGGTACATCAACTTCCCAGTGTCGTAACTTTGGCATATGATCTTCGTTTAGCTATCATAATACTTCATTTTGAAAATCTCAAAGAGGAGGCAAAAATAAAATGGCATAGCCAATTTGAGAATCTTTTGGTTTGTTAGTTTTCCCTAAAAATGTTGTTTAGGGCCTCAAAACAACTCTGGAAATTCAGGACCCAAAAAACTAATAAAAATAGTAAATTGTGCTACAATTAAGGAAAATGAAAAACTGAAAGAGACAGTGTTGGGGGTCCAATTTTAATAGGCATGTGGCCACCCTATCTGGATAATCCAAGTGGGAAGGTCACACCTTGAGTTCTAGAGCTGCGTAGTGTGCAGTCTAGGTAGGTTGAGTTAAGTCAAGTTGTCGGTCAAAAAGCCTCTTAGGGAATGGTTAAGTGTTAGACCTGTGAGACTAGTGTGTGATGTGATTAAGTTTCGACTGTGATCTCACACTTAGAATACTTGATGACACAACAACATAGATAACCCATGACACATAAATAATGCATTGACCTCCATATGAGATCCCTATGACCAGTTACGATAAGTGCGACACTTAAGATACACTTTGCGACGACCATGATGACAGTTGTGTGAAAATGATCAAAACTTTGTGAATGAATGCAACAAATGTTTAAATGGTTAGGAAATCTCATAGAAAAAAAATAGACCCTCGAAGCCATCAGAACATGCTTCTACACATTGTGCGACAAATAATCATGCAAAAAGATGATAGTATACCCAACTTTCAAAGGGTAGCAAAACTCTTCAATAAAGTACATGAAATGAGCTTTGGTGTTTGTGAAAAAAATGTGCAAGACCAAGGAAGGATCTAAAGTTGAGTGTGAGCCAAAATTTTGGAGGGTGTTGTAGCAACTACAACGAATTAGCTTCAAAATGAACATCAATTTATACTTCCATTGGGGGAGAAAAAAAGGGTTGAGTGGGTCCCAACAGAAGATTTAAACTCCTCTTCTTTTAACTATGCTAAACTAAACTTAAAAGGGATTAATAGGTGCCATCGGGGCCCCTTTATACCCAAAAAAATGGGGGAGTAGTCCAAGATACCACCCACACCAATCCACTGTTTAACCATGGGGAGTGAATCTAGAAGAGCCTCAACAAGGAGACGAATGAAATATCATGTGATTTATGCCGAAAAATATCTCATAAAGGAGAAACATCTCAATTCTCTTAATAATCCAATCATCCCCAAAATTCCTATTCCTCTAAGTGGGATATATTTTGGTAGGTTCCACATCTAATGACATAATACGGGCAAGCATACTTCTGAAAATGTTCTCTTATTGATCTAGCATGGCCCTCAGACTGAATAATTCAGAAGGGCCCAGTGAGAAATTTAAATCACCACCAATTATGACATTTTTTTGACGTAAAATATATTTATTCAGACTCAGTTCATAAAACTCAATACGATTTATAGAAGGACTATTGATCCGAATCTGGTTTAGGGGAAAAAATTAGCTCAAAAATTAAATCACTCAAAATAATTCAAAACCTTAATGACTGCACCCCGTCTCGGCAAAACGATCCTAATGTGACTCATTTCATTAAAAACATAGTTCCTATGAGGAAAGTAGGGACCATTGACCACTTTTCCAAGCAGAAGATTTTTTTGGAAAAAAGGTACAGTCACTACCTAGTTAGTAGTCCGTACTTCTGACATAGCAGGCGATTGGCCAGGGTCAACACTGGTCAACATTCAATCAGATTATGACAAGTGTGAAGTTGTTCTTGGTTATCAAGTTGGTGTGTTGACAAGATTTTATTGGTCAATGGTATACCAATGAGGAGGGGACAAGTAGATATCCTGGAGGCTGCCATGTGTCCCTCCCCAAAGGTCGTCTTGATGCATAGTATGAAATTTTTTTGTGGCAAGTCAGGGGGTCGAACCCGGGACTTGCATCGAACAACCACAACGTGTTACCACTACACCACAACATTACTACTTAAAAGCTAATGTTCACTGCACATATTTGAATTATAACATGGTTATGGTTGGGAGATATGAGGGCTAGCCCATGGGCCATCCCACCCATGTGAACACCACCCAAACCATAGGCGGTAATGGCTAGCAGTCAGTGGAACTAGCGAACAGTGCAACAACCTAACAACTTCATAACTGCCTTCAAACCTGCATCCCATGTGAACACTCTTCTGGTGGTAAGGGTTACAATTATGGTTTATCAATGGCCAACACAGACCATAACCATGACAGTCAATGCCACGACATGTAACCAAAACCAAGCATTTGACGGTCAACATAAAACTGTAACCATTTGCATTCATTGCACCCAATAAACTGCATATGTGTCCACTATGGCAAAGACCATCTGGTTAAGGTTAACAGTTAGCCATTAAATGCGTGGATTATGTGCTAACTGCATCATTAACATTAATTAATCTTGCTTATCCATTAATTAACCCATAGTTAACTTGGCGGAAAATATGATGGAGTCCTCCAATTTCAGCACTAACTCCAGTTTTAGTGGAGTTAACTGCTAGGAGAAAATGGTTTTGTCATAATTTTGGAAAATTCTGACCAGATAGAGCTCAAGAAAAGGTGTTCCTAGCTAATTTTGATGCTCTACATCCATTCAAGCAGATTTTAGGAGTTTTAGAGCATTGTAAGTTGTACTTTTTTCCATTTTGAGCAAATAAAGAGGCCCAAGCCATGGAAGATGGACCAAGGAGATGTAGCCTAGGAGGGGTGAAATACTTTATCAAAACACTATGTTGAGTTTTATTCTTGATGGTTTGCTATACATTTACTTACTTTTGTTGAGTAATTTTCTTTCATGCTATTCTTCTCACGATTCTAACATAAAAATTGACATAAATTTACATGTTTTGATTCACAAACACCTAAGAGAACCTATGCATATGAAGCAATGGACAAGAATTTGTTTTTAAATTAGAGGTTAAAATTAGCACAACAAAAATAACATTCAATAATAGATCAAGTTGGTATCAGAGAAAAGGCTATATTCTTTATTGCTTGAGTTTTGTGCAAGTAGGGTTTTAATGGTTTCATATTTATCAATCTTTTTGATGCATTACAAGTGTTATGGCAGCTTCAACAAGTGATGTTTCCAATCCCTCTTCTTTAGCAAGATTCTTTGGTGAAGAGATGTTCCAAGAACTTATCATCATGAGAGATATGGTGCAATATATGTATGAAGATAGTAAGGATAAAACTATACATCAAGAGAAGTCAATGGCAATTAAGGAGGAGAAGCAAGAGCTTCTTGAAAAGATGCATGAGATGGAGATTCAACTCCATGATGCCAAGGAAACCCTAGTCAAGTATGTTCATGAAAATGAGGTATGCAATTCAAGTTTATCTTCAATTTCCTCTCAAAGTGAATGTTTTGGCCATTTTGAAAGACACACTAGAGGAATAGGGTCTAAATTATTGGTGAGTATGGGCTATGAAGGTAAAGGGTTAGGAAAACATGCACATGGCATAGTTGAGCCAATTGTTGTTGAGGAAAGGCCTAGGTATTTTGGTCTTTGTTATGGAAAACATGATGGAGAATGATCCAAAGCCAAGGAGACACATGAAGGTGTTCCAAGAAGGACTTTCATTGCATTTTCATTACCTCAATCTTGTGAAGTTTGTATTCATTAGGAATGCAAAAGTTTTATACCCACTTTGTAAGAAGATGATCATAAGCATACAACTAGGGGAAATGGAAAACAAGAGGATGTTGAAAGCTCTAAGGTCATTGAAACCATTGTTGGTATTCTAAAGAGAGACACTACCTCATCAAATTCATCTCCTCAAGAAGGCGACAATGGGGAATGTGCAAGGTATAAATATTCCTTTAATCAAGTTTCTTTTGATTATGATCAACAAGGTAACTCTTCAAATAATATTTTGAGATATTTTACATGTTCTGTTTTTGGTTTTAATAACCATACTATTTCAAGGTGTTAGAAGAGGATAGCCATATAGAGGAAACTTCCAAGACAAAGAGACATAAAACCAAAGGTCCATTGCATAATGGAGGCTAGGTTTAAAAGAAGATGCAATTATTTTGTACTCATTGCCATAAGCAGGGTCATCTTAAACAAGTGTTGGAATTTTCATCCAACATGTCATCCACAATACTTGAAGAAGGTGGAGAGAGATTTTGACAAAGATGGAAAAGAGGATTCCATAATTGATGTGGGTCAAGAGGATAGACATGAAGTGCAGCTGAAAGACTTGCCATTGAAATGGTTTGGAAAGGGATGGTTAGATTTCTTAACCAAATAAGGCCTTGTATTTCTTTTGATAATTGATGCAAATCTTGCCTTAGGGATGCATTTCCTTGTTATTTGGATGTATTTCTTTTCTCTTAAAAATATGATGCATATTGCATGAAGCAAGATCATGGAAAAGTACATTTATCTTGACTCACTTAGTTTTAGAAAATATGGAAATTTGCAACTACAAATTTGCATCCATGTTGCACTTGCATGTTTGCACCAAGAAGGTGTTTGAAAGTGAAGTATGTTGACTCACTTTGTTGCAGAAAATTTGATTATTTAAGCTCTTTAAGTACTTATACATATCAAGGGAATTCTTGTACTTGTGAGAGAGTTGAGAATTGTTATATATGCATGAGAGTTTGTGTGTGTGAATAGTGGAATTTTTTATAGTTTCATTGTGCTTGAACATTCATGAGTGATTGACTTGTGTGGTCGATTGGTTGTTACATGTATGTTATATCGACTTGGAAAATTTGATTTTGTATCCAAAGATGAAAGGGAGATGTGACAAATTGTTTCATGAGAATGTGGAATTCTTTTTGTAAATCATCAAAGTTGTTGTAAATGTTTTTGCTTGAATTGAAAGTCATTTGTTTGAAGAAGCACGTTTTTGTCTACTCGTGTTTAGTCAAAGTTTTATAACATCTTTGTGTATAAAAAGATGTAAGATTACATGGTGATGTTAACATGATGTGAAATTTGTTGCTTTGAAGAAGAAAAAGGAGAAGGTTAGCAAATTATATTCTTGAATGAGTGTTTTTCAAACACCATTAATCTTGAAAGGTGTTTCTTGTGTCAGGATGTCATAGGATTTTGGAAGGTCCAAGCTTGAGCTCTACCTGATGTGAGGCAGATGGTGATAGGGATTCCCGAGTTCAAAGTAGAGAATGAAGGTGTATGTTGAAGATGTGCTCAAGGAAAGCTTAAAAGGGGACCATTCCCCTTATGTAATAACAAGATTATAGATATATTGCTGTTGGTCCACTCCGACATATTCGGTATGATGCACGTAAACTCTTTCAGAGGATATCTATATTATGCCACTTTTATAGATGATTGTTCTTGCAAGACTTGGATCTACTTCTTGAAAAGGAAGGATGAAGTGTTCACCTGGTTCTGTCACTTCAAATCCTTGATCGAAAATCAAACAGAGAAAAGAATCAAGATATTAAGGAATGATAATGGGACCAAGTCTGAATCTAATGAGTTTCATGACTTTTGCAATGAATCCGACATTGAGAGGGAGACCACAACACCATACTCTCCTAAGCAGAATAGTGTGGCTGAAAGGAGGAATTGTACGATTGTGGAAGTCATTCATGCCATGCTCCATGATCAAAGGCTTCCAAAGATTCTATGGGAAGAAGCTATGAATACAATTGTATATTTCCAAAACCGATGCCCTCATCAAGCATTGGATTCCAAGACTCATGAAGAAATGTTCACTAGTAAGAAACATGATGTATCTCATTTTAGAATTTTTAGAAGTTCTGTATATTTTCATGTGTCAAAACAGAAAATAAGCAAATTGGGTGCATCTAGAAAGAAAGGAATCTTTGTGGGCTATGGAGAAAATTCTAAGGGATATAGAATCTATGTGGCTTGTCAAAGGGAGGTAGAGATAAGTCATGCTATAACCTTTGATGAAGATATGGCTCTTAGCAAGGTTGACAATCTTCCTATTCTAAGGAAAGATAAAGAAGCTGACACCAAGGAAGCCAAATGAAAAGGAAGATGAAACGATGTCGGATGTCGAAGAACCTATGGATCCTATTGATCCTTCTCCTCTAGGAAGAGTCCCTCATGGCTTAGGAGGACTCTTGAATATGCTAAGAGACATATTGCACCCAGAGGAACTTTTCGTGAAAGTAAGAGGCTAACCAGGTATTAGGAATACTTGACCATTATGAGAACCATAATTCAAAATGAGCCTTCATGCGAAGAAGCTATGAAGCATCAAGTATGGAAGGATGCGATGAATGAAGAATACAAGTCCATCATGAAGAATGATGTATGGGATGTGGTCCCCAAACTCCAGGAGAAATCAGTTGTCACCTCAAAATGGCTTTATAAAATCAGGCATGGAGCTGATGGGAGTGCTGAAAAGTACAAGGCTCACTTTGTTGCTCAGGGATTCTCCCAAAAGGAAGTGTGGATTACGATGAGATATTTGCACATGTTTCCTAATACACCACCATCCACTCGATCATATCGCTTGCTGCCTCGCAAGGATGGAACCTACATCAGATGGATGTCAAGACCATGGTCTTGCATGGTTCAATTAAATAGGAAGTCTATGTGGAACAACTCGAGGGGTTTAAGATTCATAATCAGGAATCTCATGTATGCAGGTTGAAGAAAGATCTCTATGGGCTGAAGTAAGCACCCTGAGCTTGGTATGAGAGGATCAATAGCTATTTGATGAAGTTGGGATTCATTAGGAGTGATGTCAATTTGTACCTTTACTTTAAGGTTGAAGATGATAAACCTATCATATTGGTGTTGTATGTTTAAAGAGGAAGTCTATGTGGAAGAACCTAAGGGGTTTGAGATTCATTATTGGGAATCTCATGTATGTAGGTTGAAGAAAGATCTCTATGGGCTAAAGCAAGCACCATGAGCTTGGTATGAGAGGATCAATAGCTATTTGATGAAGTTGGGATTCATTAGAAGTGAAGTCAATCTCAACCTTTACTTTAAGGTTGAAGATGATAAACCTCTCATACTGGTGTTGTATGTTGATGACCTCTTTTTGACTAGTGCAACCACTCTCATTCACAAATGCAAGAGGGAATTGGCTTCCAAATTTAAGATGAAGGACCTAGGACTAATGTACTATTTCCTAGGGCTAGAGCTCTGGCAAAAGGGAGGAGAAATTTTCATATATCAAGGAAAATACATGGTGAAGATATTGAAAAGATTTGGGATGGTCGACTGCAAGCATGTGACTACCCCGATGGAGCTAAAATTCAAGAAGTTATGTGGTAGTGTTTCCAGACCTATATTGGGAAATGATTCTAAGTATCATCAACTCATAGGAGCATTGATTTTCTTGGTGAAATCGCATCCAGATATATGTTTTGTAGTCAACACATTGAGCCAATATATGGTTGAGCCTCATCACTCACATTGGATTGGTGCCAATAAACTTTTGAGGTATCTTCGGGGCATAATCACTCATGGTTTGAGATACATTATCAGAGATGTGAGGTTGCATGGTTATTCTGATGTTGATTGGGCAGGAAGTGTGGTGGATCACAAGAGCACTTTCAGGTGATGTTTCTCTTTTGGTTATGCTTTGATATCTTGGCTGACCAGGAAGAAGAAGTTGGTGTTATTGAGCACCATTGAGGCTAAATACATTGCTGCGAGTATGGCCTCCTATGAAGTTGTCTTATTGTGGAAAATCTTTAGTGAGTTATTTCGACATACATTGGATACTACCATGATCCTTTCCGACAACTAGAGTGGGATTCATTTATGAAAGAATGCTATATTTCATGACTGCTCCAAGCACATCGATATCAGGTACCACTTTATCTAGGATATGGTACAACAAGGAGCAATAAGGCTCCATCATATTGGGACTGATGGGAAGGTCACCGACATTTCTGATGAAGCCCTTGGGAAAGTTCAAATCCTTGACTTTCCTAGAATGACTAGGAGTTGTAGAGAGACCCTCTTATGAGGGTTCTGTATGATATGTACATTAAGATCTAAGAGATTTGGGGGTCTTTGGGTACTTCTTGTAGTAATGAGAAACCAAAGGGTGACTGGTTCAACCTTCCCCTAATGGTTTGCTATGTACAGGGTGAGTGGTTGAACCTTCCCCTGTGATACCCCGTGGTGGTACGTAGGCAGGATGAGTGGTTAATCCTTCTCCTACTGAGACATCCTGCTCATGGAGTCTGGGTCTCATGGAAAGTATCTATCATCTAGTCAATGAGTAGGGAAATGAGGATAGGGACCATAGTAGGACTGATGGACACATCGTGTAACTACCATACTCCCTATGCTAGGATGATATTGATTTGGAATCAAATGGAATTGACTTCAAATCAGTAAGAGTGGTATGAGACACTCTCTTTATTTGGAACTCATTTTGGATCAGTAAGAGTGGTATGACACACTCTCTTCATTAGGACTAACTTCAAGTCAGTAAGAGTGCTACTAGACACTCTCTTTTATCTTGGACAAACTTCGGGTCAGTAGAGGATGGTATGACACATTCTCGATCACTTGTTCTTATTCATATTTTAGCATAGTAGAGAGGAGGAGTGTAGAGTAGTGCATTGATTGCAGAGATAATACTGACAGATAGATGGATTAATAAATGGAGTTCTCTCTAGTTGAGAGGGAGTGTTAAAATTGGAAACTAGGGCCAAACTCCACATGAGTCACCTTATTTATGGCAACTAGTTTTTTTCTTAGATTCCACTCATCAAGAGGTGTAGGATTGATGTGAAAATCATCTAATTCTTACATGTATTCATGGAGATATGAATTTATTTGTATTCTTGACAATTTTTCAAGGTCAGCCAACAAGAAAAATAGTGTTTTACACCCCTAGCTTATCCTCAATATGGCATATAAAAGGAAGAGACTTTGTGGCATAAACTCATCTCAACGTACATTCTTCACTCTCTCTCATATGCATTAGAGGAGCATCCATCTCTCACACATGTGGTTGAAAGGAGGACATAGATCTCAATTAGGGCAGCATTGACTTGGGTTGACCGTGCAGTAGAAAGGTTGATTCTTGGCAGTGTTGACCAGCGTACGGTCTCCTTGACTACGGTTCAATTTGGGCAGACTCTCCTAGGCATGCCACATTTTTTGGAATATTTGTTGACCCATTTGGATCACAGATTTGACCGATGTTGACTGTTTAGGGTTGACCACAGATCTGCACCTATGTTGACTATAGTTTGACCATCATTTCAGACTGTTTTGGGATGTACATTCTTGGTGTTGGAAGCTGAGTTGACTGAGGTCAACTTGAGGTCAATTCTGATCTGTTTGACTAACTTTGTCCTTCCTGGTTATGTTTTTGTTGTAGCTATCATAAAATTACATATTTGTGTCATTGTACTATCTCTATCTCTTTGCTGAATTATTGAAGAATATAATAAGAATTGATCAAGTGTTTCCCCGCATTGTGGTTTTTCCCTGGCTGGTGCCACATCTTGTGTCCTCTTGTCTTGGCTTTTCTTCTATTTTTTACATTTATGTTCTATCTACATTTTACAATCATGTTGATGTGATTTCCATTCTGGAAATTGATATTGGGATAATAAGAAAATTTGAAGTAAATTTCTCTTAAGCATAGACCATACCATAATTTAATAAAGGTTTTATGACTTACTTCTTAATAAAATTATGAGACCTTGTAACTTTACATGAATAACACAAAGAAAACTTCTAACATCCCTCATTTTTTTTCTTATACATACATACATACATACATACATGCATACATATACATATACATATACATACACACACACACACACACACACACACCCACCCACACACACACACACACACACAGAATATATATATATATATATATATATATATATATATATTTATTTATTTATTTATTCTCACAACTTCTAATTTTTCCATGTTATGAATGTCCACTATGCTTTTAATCAAAGTCCAATGTGTATTATTATGGCGATGGATTTACACACACACACATGTGTGTGTGTGTGTGTGTGGGTGTTTGGAACCATTGTTTGAGGGAAAAATACCTCCAAAGGGAACATCATCACCTTGCATGTTGATCTCACCTTAGGTTAATTCTGACAAGGGTCTAATTTTATGGCATGGATGCAATTTTTCACGTTTAGTAGTAAATGTTCTAAGGTGGAATTACCCTTTACCTTAATTAACTCCCTCGCCATATGCATAGGCAGAGAAGATCACCAAACAAATATATTTTTTATATGGTACTCATGACAAAACTCATTGATTCTAACCCTTCTTCATTTGAGGAGGTAGATTCCCATCCATTATGGGTAGATTCCATGGTGGAGGAGTATGAGTCGATCATCAAGAAGAATGTATGGGAGGTAGTGCCAAGGTCATAGAACACGTTAGTGGTTGGTTCTATATTGATATACAAAGTGAAACATGCATCTGATGGTAGTATTGAGAAGTACAAGGCCATATTTTTGGCCAAAGACTGATTCATAACTAGAGGGAGTTGATTATGAGGTGATATTTTCCCCAGTGGAAAAATACTCCTCCATCATAACTATTCTAGCATTAGCTACACAATTGGGGTGGATGATCCACCAAATGGATATGAAGACTTCATTATTGAATGGAGTGGTTGAGGAAGAGATTTACATAGAGCATCCCAAGGGGTTTGATACATTTGATAAGGAGACATGTGTATGTGGACTTAGGAGAGCCCTTTATGGTTTCAATAAAGCACCCCGTGCTTCGTACACTTGCATAGACTCCTATCTTAGTGGACTTGGCTTCATTAAGACTAAAGTAGATGCCAATCTCTACTACATTGTGGTAGATGGAAAATTTCTTATCCTAGTCCTATATGTAGATGACTTGATATTGAAAGTGGATGAGAAGTTGGTCCAGCGTTGCAAGGAGGACCATGCGAGAAAGTTCAAGATGAAGGACATGGGCATGATGGACTCTTTCCTTGGTTTTGAAGTGTGGCAAGTAGATGTAAAACTATTTGTGGGCTAGGGAAGTATACCTATCAAATACTTAAGGGATTCCATATGCAAGATTGCAAGCCTATGGACACTCCTCTAGCTACCAACTAGATGAAGGAGGATTCTTCTAGATGAGAGTAGATGCCACCATCTATAGATTGTTGGTGGGGTCCTTGATGTATCTAGTGAACATGAGGCCTGACATATGTTTTGTAGTTAATAAACATAGTCAAATTATGGTGAAGCCTACAAACTTCATTGGAAAGTAGTAAAACATGTGCTTAGATACCTAAGAGGCATAACCATTTTTGTGTTATGGTACAGGAGGGATGATGTTTTGAACCTTTAAGGTGTCAATGATGCGAATTGGTTAGGGAGTCCACCAGACATGAAGAGAACTTTAGGCATTATCTTTAGTTTTCGGTTAATAAGTATTTCGTGGTATAGAAGGAAATAAAGATCTGTAGCACTCAGCGTAAGCCAAGTATATGGCTGCTAGTTAAGAAGCATGCGAAGCCATTTGGATGAGGAAAATGCTTCTTTGTCTCTTTAGTCAGGACATGCACCCTACTATGATTTACTGTGATAATGAGAGTTGTATCAAAATCTCTCAAAATCTAGTATTTCATGACAGGTCTAAGCACATTGATATTAGGTACCATCATTTGGTAGATTGCATGTAGAGGAGAATCATGATGTTGCAGTACATTCCCATAAATAAGTAGGGTGTAGATATTTTGACAAAGGAATTGTCAAGAGCCAAATTCAAGTTCCATAGGAGTAGGATAGGGGTGATGAAAAACCATTTTCTTGATAAGAGGTAGTGTTAAAATTGTATTAAGAAAAGGCTTCATTTTGTAGGTTTTAAGCCCATACACAAATTACCTTCATATGAATTATAAAAAGATAAAATAAGCAATGGCAAGAGCATAAAACATAAAACATATATACACAGATATTTTCCCCTGTATCCAAAAATCGGGACTACCAGATTGATTTTTTATTATATTCCTTTCAATGTTACAATACATATATATACATGAAGCATCAATAAACCCCAATCCACTAACCATGGATTAGAACTTAACCATAGTTCCCTTGGTCAGATCTACAAAATACCATGAACAAAAAAACATCATTCCTAAAACCATGTGCGAAATCCATGCACAAAACCATAGGTAGGTTCGCCCACCTAATATACAGTCTAGAAAGAAATTTCTCACAGTGCTACCCTAAACCCCATGCAAACGGGTCTACTGCCCCCTTGTGTACTGTACAACAAGGGGGGAAGCCACTCTCCCTATGAGCCCCCTGCTGCACCCAGTGTAACATACAGGGGAAACTGTCATGCCCCTTCTTGTGGGGTAGTCACGGAAAGAATATAATACACACCCAACATTCTTCACTTGTTATTTTCTTTCTGCTGGGAGCCATAAGAAATCTTAGTCATTTATCTAGCCCCATAATGCCCATTGTTTCTCTACAAAAAGAGAACTTCCCAATGCTCACAAACTTTGTCAATGCATATACAGTATTCTTCTAAGTGTCCGCCTTTACCAGCAACACATTTTTATCCTCAACCATATCCCTCACAAAGTGATACTAAACATCAATGTGCATTGCCTTTGAATGATAAGTAGCGTTCATTGCCAAGAAAATTGAACTTTGCCTATCACTATGTATATTTATAGCTCGATGTACTCTACAACCAAACTGCTTCCTTGCTTGCATGAGTGGATGCCATGTATTCTGCCTCTGTAGTTCAAAGTTCCACTACAGACTATCACTTACTCATCCAACTAACTACACCTCCAAATAGGTTAAAAACATACCCATTTGTAGATCTTCTCTGATCCAGATCTCCATCCTAGTTTGCATCAACAAAGACACATATGTCAAAAACTTTGTCCAATCCTAGTCTTCCTTGGTAGCACAAACCATAATCACTATGTTAGAAAATTATATATTACGAAGCAATGGAACACATAAAATATTGTAGAAATATAAACACAGAAAACACATAAAATAAGAGAGACACAGATATACGTGGTTCACCCAGTTTGGGCTACGTCCACCCCGAACAGCCAGTCCTTCCTTTCTATTATCCAGCAAAATGAAGAGACACAACCTACAACAGATCCGCTATAATATCATCTGTTTTCTCTCACCGTCTTAGCTCTCTACTTCTCACTCAAAGAATACACATATATTACACAGACTCAATACAATGCCCTCATACAAAGACAGGGGTTGCCTTCTAGGGCAAAAAACCCTAAACTAAACATAAGTTCTACCATTAGATCATCTGCCTAATGAATGGCCCAGATTGACTAAAAATTACTATACCTTTACAAGGCAATTTTACATCTGCTTTTATCTTTGGGGGCGCTGCCCCCGAGCCCCTACCAGGGGACCGCTGTCCCCCAGACTCCCCAGCTAGGGGGGATCAGCCCCCCCGGACCCCCATTGGGGGGGACAAGTCCCCCTCGTACCCCTCCGCATGGAGGGGTGTACAAACTTCCTGGGGTATACATCTGGCTGAAACAAAGACCTCTAAACAATCATGCTCCACACACAACAATCTCCCACTTGGAGAATGATTGTAGCAACTCCACTACTGCTTCATTTGATGGACAATGAATCCTCTTTGGACCTGGTTGTTTCTCATCTTTATCGTCATCCTTGAACACCAATTGAAACTGAGCATATTCGTAGTTTCTCCTTGGTTACAACTTTTGTTAGCATATCTGCAAGATTCTGGCTAGTGTGTATCTTTTCCAGCTTCAACTCTCCATCTTCCAACACTGATCGTATGAAATGGTACATGAGATGTATGTGTTTAGTCCTGGAATGAAATGCTGAGTTCTTTGAAAGATGAATGGAACTTTGGCTATCACTGTATAACATGCCCATATCATGCTCCTTACCCAATTCACCCATAAACCTTTGTAACCAAATCATTTCTTTACTAGCCTCTCTAACAGCAACATACTTTGCTTCTGTTGTTGAAAGTGCAACAACACTTTGATTTTTTGAAACCCAACTGATAGTTGTTCCACCAATAGTAAATACATATCTTGTAGTGATCCTCCTGTTATCCCTGTCACCTGCCATATCTGCATCAACATATCATTGTAGAGAAATGTTTGAACCACCAAATCATAATGCTTGATCTATGGTACCTTTCAAATATCTGAAAATCCATTTCACTTCCATCCAATGTTCCTTTCCTGGATTGTTCATGTACCTGCTTACAACTCCCACTGCATGTGTGTCATGCGGAAAGAGTTATGTTTGCGGACAAACCTAACCTCCCTAGGAGTCTAAGACTCTCTAGTGACAAACAAACCAAACAAGAGCAATCCTTCCCTAAATACACGTTATTCTATGAGAGATCAAGTGTTTTTCGATCTTACCTTAGGTCCAACGCTTGTTGTAGCAGTCCAGCCTTGCTGATCCAGATGAGCTCCTCCTTCACTTTAAGACCTGCATACACTAACAAAGCAAACGATTACATAACACCTGAATATTTCATAAAACAAAGCATATTCATCACATAGACCAAGGAGTACATTAAATAATTCATTAACAACAAATCATTGAGAAGAATGGACTTATTTGTATTAAGGAAACAAAAAAGGAACCATTACAACCTGAGCCTTGGTGTTGTGCAAGCTCCTCCCAGGGTCCAACACGAGATTTCTTCTACTTTGACAAGCTCACCCACTCCCAATATGGCAACAAGAAAGGATAGTGATCTCTCCTCACAAGTTAACAATGGAAGTCCTAATTCCAGCAGCATTTACCCTTTGGAATGTTCAGCTTTTCAACCTCCCCTCCTCTGGCCCAATGCCTGTATTTATAGTGTTCTAGAGGAAGTTATTCAGTTCCAACATCAATGGGATACTCCCTCTTTTGGATGGGGTAGCTCCTCTCTTGATGAGATAAGTTCCTCTATCATAGGGATGCATGAACCATCTGGAGGCGCTCAATACACGTCAAACACTCTTCTAGAAGGCTCTAAAAGTGACCACAAGTAACTTTTTAAAGATGAAACTCGCGCCTTTCGACCTTTACAGGGGTACGCACCCAACCTTTAGCTTACAGAGCGTACAAGTACGCAGGTACAGTGTGTTTTGAGTGCGTACACGCAGGCAAGGTAGAGAGAACCTGCGTACCCAGAGATAAACATGTTTTAAAGTGACTTTCTCTCTTTTTGAAGTTTGACATGAAGAGAAAAGGTTTGAGGCTTGACAAGGAGGACAAAATGGCTATTTAACTGCAGATAGCCATGGTGACAAATTTCAGTGTAATAGATTTCCCCCTAAAGTACGAAGCGTGTAATAGATATGGGTGTTAAGTCATATAGGAAGGGTGAAGTACTTTATCATTTCGAGGATCATCTTGTGGAGAGCTTGGTCAGAACCTGCAATTTTCAACACAAAATACATGTATAAGATTACATCATCACTGAGGTAGGCATTCCCATACTCA
>APFE031606984.1:125733-148918 GCA_000404065.3 Pinus taeda
AGTGTGATTCTTTCTGCATTTCCAACACACCTTTATAGGTTTTCCTGGAGATTTAGATCTCCCTCTAGATTTAGCTCTGCCACTTGAGGACTTATTTTTGTTTCTGTTTTGGGATCATCCTCATATAGACAAGGTATCACCATTCCGATGCTCCATATTTTTCAGTCTTATCCCCTCCGAAAGCAAGGATGAGACTATTTCATCAAACTACAAGGCAATTACATTTCTACCTATTGCAACAACTAGGCTATCCCATGAATCTAGTAGAGAAGACAACAAATTGATGCATTTTTCTTCATCTGAAATTTTAATATCAATGGATAAAAACTAGCTTACCAGATTATTAAATCATGGGGCATTGCCTTGAACCCCATGCGCTACCCCACCCCCCATGCATACCCCTCGTGTGTGGGGTATGCATGGAAAGAATATAGCACATTTGACTTATGCCTTAGTCAAATGGAGAAATTCAATTTTCCACATCCACAGGATGACATGGATTGCAATTAGTTGGAGTGGCATGGCCTTGTCTCCTAGTTAAATTAGTAAATTTCAATTTGTATTCTAGAAGTAGAGTTGTGCATGGGTTGTTTGCTAAAATCTAGCAATCTAGTGGAGTTATCTTTAGTTAAACTTAGTTATTTGAGCTTTAGTCATTAGTAGAGTCAACAGGTGTTTAGTTGAGTAATAACGACTATTATTAACTCATGAATATCTTAGTTAACTTATCAGTTTACTAAAAATATTCACAGTAATGCATGGAATTTGAATTTCCTAGTTTGAGTAGAGGAAAGGCACATTGTAATTGTCAATTTTAGACTACTTGAGTGTAAACGTTTTGCATTGGAGTAGGTGATCAATTCCTTTAGGATTTGCACAAAGAAATAGGGAGTTCTCCTATTTTTTAGGGGGTAATTTACTCAAGGATTGCACAAGGAAATAGGAAGAAGTTTGAGGCCTATTTTTCCTAAGTGTTGGTTAGAGCAGGCCAATGAGCAGGAGATCAAAAATATATTGCCGAGTGCGTTTCATATCTAAAGCAATCATTGTAATTCATTCATATTATCATCAGAATTAATGCAATCTAGCAGAGGGGTTGTTCCAGTTGTGTTCCCCTGTAAAATCATTGTGTTCCTTGTTTTTTTATGGTTGCATGTTATTGCATGTGTTTCTATCATGTGTTTTCCTTTCTGCAATATAATAGAAGAAATTTATGTCTCTTGTTTTTAGTTTGAATTCATTAGTAGTAGAAAATTTTTTGCCATTTCTACATAGAAAATATTGTCAACTCTATCATAGGTCTCAATGAAGAGGTCAATGAATATGACATTGTTTATGAAATATTGAGATCACTTCCTTCAAGATTTAATCCCAAAGTATCAGCCCACGAAGAGCTATCCGATATGCAAAATTTTAGCATGTATGCACTTCATAGAATTCTTATTTCATATTAAATAACGAATGAAAAGGGCAAGACAATAATCAAATAAGCCACAGTCAAAGTAGCCAAGGAAAGAAGCAAGCATGGGACTCAATATGACTCTAGCCATGAATCAGATGAAGAAGAAGCCAAATTTTTCTAAAAGTTAGTAAGGGAACTAGAGAGTTGAAAGGTAAGCTTCCATTTAAATGTTTTTGATGTGGAAAAATATGACACTATGCTTCAAATTATAGTGATGATGAAGTAAATTCCAAATATAATGAATGATAGTGAATGATAAAGTAAAGCGATAATGAAAAATTGAATGATAGTGATGATGAAGTAAAGTTCAAATATAGTGATAACAAGAAAAGATGAAATACCAAAAATGAAATCTTGTACCCAAAACAAGATTGTTATTACAAAATTGATGGAAACAAAAATAATGATGAAAGAGAAGTATTGTTCATGGCTTAAGAAGAAGAAATTCATGAAGAAGTATATCATGAAAAAGAACTCATAAGTGCATTGGAGTAACTGAAATCACTTAGAAGGATGGTGGATCAATGTGGAAAGTAATTCCAAGATAGAGATCTAGATTAGGACTCTATCACCTCTCTCAAAATCAAACAAGAAGAGGCTACAAGGATAAAGGAGTTTCTACTAAAACAACTAAACAAAAGAGAAGAGCTTCGTGAAAAAATGCAAGAAGAAATTGTGCTCTTGAGAGGAGAGTTAGATCAACTCAATAGATTTGTTGGATTTAGAAGTGACACAATAGATGATTCCAAGAAAGTGGTGGATCAACCCAAGAATGTTCATTTGATAGTCTCAGAAGACACTCAGAAACAACATGATGCAAGTAGCCCAAGTACGTAAAGAAATTGGAATGAAAGTGTAAGGACCATTATGACATAAAATATTCTCAATGGATCTACAAGTAGTAGCAAAATAGGAGTCAAAGACCAACAAGGAGATGAATATATTTGAAGGAACAACTTTAGAATATATTCTTCATTAAGACAACTTCATGCAGCTAGTATCAAAATATGTTTTTTGGTCATTGTTACTCATTCACTAAATTTGGACATAAGTAAAGGGATTTCAGATCCTACACCATCAATGATTATGCCAAGAATAAAGGAGATTATCTGAATTCTAGGAATAGATATATGGGAAATCAAATCAAAAGTTATAACAATAGGTCATATGGGCCATTATCACCAATATTTATGCCCAATATAGAATGGTATAAGTTCCATAATGAAGGGCACATAACATGTGATTACATGTCTAATTTGAGATGGTTAAGGGTAGAAGGACTCACTACTAACTGAAGAATGACACCACAACATGGAGAGCGAAACATGAAGAAGTAAGGTTAGATATAATAACTCAAATCAAATCCATTGGTGCTATCTTATTCAATAATATAGATGTTTGGAATAATTACTTGAAGAACTAAGGTTATGTAGGATAAATGCATTTGAAGAAAGAAGGAATACCATGCATAGGGAAGAAACTATCAAAAGAAGAAATTAAGTAAAACAAGGATGTTAAGTTGCATATGTGAAAAGGGAGTATAGTAATATGAGATGAAACATTTATCATAAAGAGAATATGACAAGTATTAGGATGTTCAGTAACTCATATTGGGTCACATGTAGTAAATCATTTTTTTTGTGGAAGTGATGTATGAGATATCAAGGATTAGTTCAATACGAATATGAAAGCAAGAAATTATAAAGGAGTATGAATACAACATGACATCAGAAATATATAAGATGAGAACACATTCACAAGGGAAGATACTTCCTCACAAGAAGGAATGACTCACTGATATTAGACAAGGATAATATGAATACCCCCTAGCCTTTGATAGGAGTATGTGCATAGAAATAAATCTTATTCATAAGGGGTGGGAATTCATTCGTAGGAAGAAAAATCCTACAGGAAGATACAATAAAAGTTATCACCCACTAAGAAACCATCATCAATAAGTCCCTTTTCCATTGATGTCAAAGGAGGAGAGAAAGAAGACATTGAATAAGGGAGAGTAGATAGAGAAAGCACAATTTACACCACCAACTTGATAAGGGGAAAGAAAGCATACTTTAGACCAATACCTTCACAGTGGGAGTTTAGTTTATTACCATTAATGACCATCAATTTATAGTAATGTTTCCATCAATGAAAAAGGTGGATATTTTAGTACACAATGTTTTCATTGAGATAACCAGTTTTATTGATGTCAAAGGGTAAGTTAAACGAGAAATATTGTTGAGTATGTTAGTTCGATGATTTTCAAATTCCCATTAAATGATGACAAAGTAGCTCAAATTTTATTGAGATTTTTTTTAGACATTCTTTTCAAATTAAGATATGGATGGTATGATTGGATAAGCCTCTCCTATAACAATCCAATGCTATATCACCCTTGGTCAAACATTTCCTAAATGAGAAGATAAGTTTGCGTGAAGGTATTAGTGGAAAAAGGGAAAAATGGCCAAATTTGGATAGAAAACACTAAGTTTGTGAAGGATTGTGCATGTTAAGAGTGTATGTAGCCATTGGAGAGAAGTCAATGACAATAGGAATTCATACATGTGCATTTCTTAATATGACTAAATATCATGCATCTTCTAGTTGATCTAATTGTGGGAAATAGTATGTATGGTGGACTCTGTGTAGATATGCATGTGATTTATTGAAGGATCCACCCCCTATATATTACATGTTGATTTTCTCCATACAAATAAACTTATCACACATGGGAGACATAGTGCAGGTCCCTTACTTTTATGCCAAATGGATCCCCCAAGTTCATGTAGGCATGGTGTGGCCTCCTAACGTGAATGCATAAGTAGTAGGACTTGGTTGGACAAAGAGAATTGTAGTAACATGTGGCAACATGAAAATGCCCAAAGGCTAATAACGTAGACATGATGACACATTAGAAAGGTGACGATGTGGAATTGCCACATGTCATGCTTAATAGGTGATTTCAAAGGGCTATTGGGGAATAATTCTAGTGACATATAGAATCACTCAATGAGTGTAATGTGGCATATGTGAGATCATGATGATGTTAGAATAGGGTTGCATATAGACTCTTAGGACCGGGTTATGTCAACTGGTCATACAATGTTTCTACAGTTGAACCCAATTCATTTTTTTGTCCCTCGTGGTTTATAAATGAGTGGCTCAACCCAATAGATTTACAAGTAAGTTAATGGGGCTCTTAGTTGGGAGTTTGGGTCCAACAAAGGGGGATTCACATGTGGTTTGAACAAATATTAGCATATTTAAAGTCATGTGATCACGTTTTATGTGGCTGGGAGTTTTTAGGTGGTTTGATGGGGCTCATTGGGAACTGGTTTGTACTTCATTTATAACTCAACATTTTGACTAAAACTTCTTTTTGTGGATTTTTTTTTGATTGGATATATGGTTAGCACTTCATTTGCTGACTCATTGTTTTGATTAACACTCTGGTTTGGGACTTGTGATTTTAGTTGGCACTCCAATGTGAGGTTTGGTGTTATGCAACCAACTCACAAAATAGAAGGAAAGATAGATCAATGACTTGATAAATAGCCTCTTCGGGAGGGGACCTCCTTTACATCACATAAATGAACAATTCTCTAATGAGACAAATTATAAGAGCTCCTTGGTATATAGAGGAGTCTAAGAGGTCACAATATAGTCAGAGCCTATATAACAATAATAATGTAAGGGAGCAATAATAACAATAGTGGGCTTCTATGGGGAACAACAATAGCAATATGCGGGCTACACTAAAAATAAAAATAAGGGTGCTACACTAGTATTATAGGGACCTAACATGCCCAAAAAAGTGTTGTCCTCAAAATTTGAGTAGTTCCAGATGATTTTGTATAAAATTCTCATCCTCCCTTGTGGAATTTTAAATAGGTAAGTTCTTCTACTTAATGAGATACTCTAAAATTAATCAATTTCGTAGCTGTCAAGTTCTTATTTCTGTGACTACTTTAGGCTCAAAAACTATTTTTTCTTCTTCATCAAGTTCTAGAAATATTGTTTGAATTGGAAGCTTGTCACCAATAACCTTCTTTAAGCATGACACATGGAAAAATGGGTGTACTCGAGATCATGCAAACAAATCGAATTTGTATGCTATAGTACCAATCTCTTACAATACCTTGTAACGACCATAGTACTTCGGTGATAATGTATTATACTTCTTAGCTTGCTTGAGGGACATTTGTTTGTATGGTTGTAGCCAAAAAAATACCCAGTTTCCCACATCAAAACTTCTTTCACTGTGATGATGATATTCTTGTTATTTCATTTGATTTTGCGCCAAAGTGAGGTTATACTTTAAGCATTGTAGAACTGGTTTTTTATGCTTGATGTGATCTTCCACTACTTGAACCTTAGAAATGTTCTCTTAAAGATGATGTGAGGAATGGTGGATGATATCCATTAAGTGCCACAAATGGGGTCATTTTTGTTGTAGTATGGAAGGAAGTGTTATACCACCATTCAGCCATAGGTAACCACTTGACCCATTGTGTTTTTTTATTAGATAAAAAGAAACAAATATATCCTTCCAAACATTTATTCACTATCTCAATTTTACCATTAGATTGAGGATGATAAGATGAGCTATGAGCTAATTGAGTACCAATAAAAGAAAATAATTTCCTCTAAACATTTATAGTGAAAATGGAATATCTATCACTTAGAATAGTCTTTAGGTTTCCACGTAGCTTTTGAATTGTTTCCATAAATGAAGTAGCAATTGTACTGGCTTTAAAAGGATGAGATAATGCGTAAAAGTGTACATACTTGGTAAGTCGATGAACTACCACCATGAAGACACTCTTTTGTTTAGGCTTGGGTAAATTTTGATAAAATCCATTGAGACCTCCTCACAATCCTGACTTGGAATGGCTAAAGGTTGTAACATACCTAGGGTCTTAATTATCTCCACTTTATTTTGTTAGAAAACCAAACATTCTGCCACAAACTTCTAAATATCAGATTTAAAGCCATCCCTAAAAAAATCCTTATTGACATTATGGTAAGTTTTAAAAATCCTGAGTGCCCTCCTAAGGGGAGGTGTGCAATTCGAAAAGAATATTTTGTTTGAGTTGGGAATTCCAAATATATAAGCGATCTTTGTACCATAATGAATCATTTTTTCAAATAAATATATCAGTAATATTGGGATCTTGCCGCAACTTTTGAATGAGTGTCCATGCCTCTTCGTAATTATTCCATTCATCCCTTTCTTTAGTTAGCCAATCATATTAGATAATATAAATGACATAAAGCAATGATTTTGCATCCCCATCCTTTCTTGAGAGTGCATCTACAACAACATTTTGCTTCCATTTTTTCTAGATTATTCCAAAGTCATAACCCAACATCTTTGTGACCCATTTTTAATACTCTTCTAAAGATAAATATTTGTTCCAAAAAGTATTTAAGACTGTCACGATTTGTTTTTACCTTTAAGTGTCTTCCCATTAGGTAAGGTCACCATTTCTTTAGTGCATATAGTATTGCCAACATTTCCTTCTCATAAATAGGTTTGTGTAAATAATTTCTCGTGATTGGACAAATTTCAAAAGAAATGGGTCTTCCTTCTTCCATTAAAAAAATACCAATTCCATTTATTGAGGCATCACATTCTAAGGTTTTTGTGAAGTCTCACATAGCTATAACTGGTGCTTGGCACATTTCCTCTTTAAGATGTTAAGGTGCCTTAGCTTTTTTTGGAGTCAAATAAAATTCATCTCTCTTCATTAATGTTGTTAAAGGTGCTGGTATTATCCCATGATTCTTAAAAGACATGTGATAATACCCTGTCAACCTGAGAAATCCTAGAAGATCCTTTAGGGTTGTGGGGATTTTCCGTTCCTTAATGCCTTTAATTTTGTTATGGTCTACCTTAACACCCTCATGAGATACAATATGACCCAAATATTCCACCTCTTGTACTCCAAGGAAACATTTGGAGGCTTTTGCATATAATTGTTTCCCCTACAGTAGTTTAAGCACCCTCTCAACATATTGAACATGATCCTTCAAAGTCTCAGTGTAGATTAGTATATTCTAAAAAAATACTAACAAACATTTTCTAAGAAAGGGTTTGAAAATGGAATTCATCAAACCTTTAAATGTGGATAGTGCATTAGTAAAGCCATAAGCCATGACCAAAAATTCATAGTGACCTTCATGAGTTCTAATTTTATTTTATTTATTTATTTATTTAATTTTTTTTTTCAAGAATGTCTTCAGTCTTAATTCTAATTTGATGATTTCCTAAATGAAGATCTAGCTTGGTGAAGTAAATTCATCCAACAATTCATTAATGATAAGAATGAGAAATTTAACTTTAATAGTGATCTTTTTGATCTCCCTATAAATTGGACACATATGCCATGATCCATATTTCTTGTGCACTAGTACTACTGGAGAAGAGAAAGAACTTTGACTAGATTAAATTATACCAACCTCTAGCATTTCTACAAGCATACATTCAATTTCAATCTTTTGGGAATAGGGATATTCGTAAGGCATTATGTTTGGAGGAACACTTCATGGAATAAAATGAATAGAATGATCATCATCACAAATAGAGGGGGGGCTTTGGGAGTCTTAAATATCTTGGAATGATTGTCCAAGTCTTTATGGAGATATTGAGAAGTAGATGATTGTGATGTGTGAACCTCTAGTGAGCATAGTTGTGCAATTATACCTCATTGTTCTTTCTTTAAAATCTTTGTCATGCCATAAGATTTGATTATCTTCCATGGTTTCCCAGGGATACCCCTTAACTCAACTTCTTTTCCTTCCCAAAAAATTTCAAGAAAAGTTATAGAAAAATAATTTTTTTTGTCCCAAAAGATTGTAACCATTACTCATAGTACAACATCAACACCACCCATTGGAATGGAAAGCATTGGACTATTAAATATATATTCCCCCATGGTTAGCATGATATTATGGCACTTTCTAGAGAAATTTATAGTTGTTCCATTTGCATCCATCACTTGACACTATGGTGCTAGATATAGAAAGTATTTCAATTCCCTTGCTATCTTACAATGAATAAAATTATGGGTACTACCCCAATCAATAAACACTATTACCTTTTTATTCTTTATATATCATTCTATCTTCAGAGATTCAAGAGTGGTTGTTCTCAGTAATGAATTACAAGATATGGTTGGATTCATTTCTTCTTTCTATGGTATTGGTTCCTAGTGTATATCATCCTCTTTTGATGTTTCTTGTTCCTTTTCTTCCTCCTCTTCATAATATATGTAAAATACTTTATTCTCAACACATTTATGACCTTTAATGTATTTTATATCATAAATGTAACAATTCCCTTTTCTTATTTTTTCCTCCAATTGTTTTGGTGTCAACCTTGTAAGTTTTGTAAGGCTAGGAGGAACAACACTTACACATTTATTGTTGTAAGTGGTAGAATTCCTTGTTTCCATAATTTTTCTTTTAACTTTTCTTTCCACCTTGAATGCCTTTTGAAATTAATCAGGTTACCAAAGGTGAACCTCATGTTGGATTTTATCCTTAAAGTCCCTACGAATACATCAATCCTATGTTGCTCTGGAATATTAGTTACCCTGATGTTCAATTTTTGGAAGTCCTGAGTGTGCTCTGCCATTGAACCCTTTTGTTTGAGATTTATCGATTAGGTAAAGAAGGTGTTTCTCTTTGTATCCTCATAATGTATTATCATTTCCTTCATAAAAATTGACTAAGTGACAAGTGTTTTATCAGAACAAATCCATTGATACTATACAAACTGATTGGGTTCTAAATATAAATATGAAATGCATACCTTTTGTTTGCGTTGCACATCATGGAGATCAAAATATTGCTCCATCTCTACTATTCATTTTAATGGATCCTTGCCATCAAAATTTCTCATATTGATATTTGTAATGTGGAGAGTCTTAAAACCAACATTAGAGTCTCTAAAATCATAACTCATATTCCTTTTTTCCTCATCATGATTTTCATGGATTACCTTGTCATTACTACAAATCCTTTCTTGCAGCAACTTTGCCAACCCTTCTTTCAACCCTTCCATATTAATATTCATAATTTCTTCCAAATATTCTTTTAAACCATCGTTCAAACCATCCATGTCTCTTTTTACTTTTACCTATAAACCATAAAATCTTAACAATCATCATCGCTTCTAATTCATTTTTGATCACTCTTTGTGAGAGCGAAATTTGTTGCACTTGATATTGTAAGTTTGATATATCGTGTTGCATTTATTCCTCTTCTTCATGTGTAATAGATATATTTAGGTTTACCTACTAAAAGTATCCATATTTTTGTTTTGAGGCATGCTGTAACCAAATAATGATATATGTGGTTTATTATTCCCATTGAATTACTTCAGATTGATTTTTCAAACAAAACTTATGCAAATTAAAAAAATACACACCTTTTTCTTCTTACTTTTTGGAGCTTGATATTGAAGCCATTTTCTCTCTGAAATTTCAGGCTCCCAAGGTCTAAAATTGGGTCCTTTTGTAGAAATCCGAGTCTTCTTTCCAACGCCATAAGTAAGACCAAGATTGGATTCTTCAATATAAAATTATGTCAATTCTCCCATGATGACTTGATTATGGACTGGTTCAATAGAGAAAACTTGTATTTAATTCCACGTGTCACTATTTCAGCCTTCGGCCTTGAAATTGATACAAGAGAAGCTACAACTCGTGCACCTTTAATACATTTTTATAGAATTCAAATACAATGCTTGAGAAGAAAGCTATTAGGAGTTTCCATAGGTCACTTGTTTGACACTGAATTCTTGAGCATGAAGAAACCTTAGCTTCTCCCCACCATATCTCAAAAAATATAGCGAACCAAGATCTGAAGTTTCAATACAAAGTTCATCAAGATTTCAACTCCACGAGGTCGAAATTTTAGCTTCAAAAGCCTCATATAAAAAGGTTATAGCAAAAATTCCATGATGACTAGTTTGAAAAAGGGAAACCCTAAAATCCAAAGCTATGGTATCGAATGTTATGCAAACATCTCATAAAATAGAAGAAAATACATATCAATGACTTGAGAAATAGCCTCTTTGAGGGCAAAAAATCCTTTATATGAAATAAATGAAGAGTTCTTCGATGATACAAATGATAAGACCTCCTTAGTATGCTTAGGAGTCTAAGGGGTCACAATATAATGAGAGCCTACATAACAGTGATACTGTAAGGGCACACCAATAAAAATAGTAGGTTTTTATGGGCTACACAAATAACAATATGTGAGCTACACTAATAATAATAGTAATGAGGCTACACTAGTATTATAGGGACCTAACATTTGCAAATGGCATTGGAACTTCATTTTGTTTATCTAAATTTTGATTAGCACTTTGGTTTGTGAATTTTCATTATGGTTGGCACTCTGGTTTGAGGTTTTTCATTATGGTTGGCACTTCATTTTGTGACTTGGTAGTTTTATTTGCTCTATATTTGGCACTATGTTTTTTGAATCAGAATTGTAATTGACACTTCTATTTGTGACTTGGAATTTTGATTAGTAATATGGTATGAGGTTTTGCACTATGGTTGGCTCTTTATTTTATCACTCAACATTTTGGTTAGCACTTTAGTTTGTGACTTAGCATTTTGGTTGGCACTCTAGTCTAAGGTTTGGTATTATGACTCAGTGTTTTGGTTGGCACTCCAATCTGAGGTTGGGCACTGTGATTGTCACTTTGCTTGTCACTCAATGTTTTGGTTGGCTCTCTATTCTATGGTTCAAATACACCACTTAGCACGATGGTTACCACCACCGTGTTGGTGTGGCTCCTTTATTAGCATTCTAGTGTTGTTGCAATTTTTCTTTTGGTGCTTTGGTGTTGGTGCTGTTAGTGTCGGTATCTTCATCCCTTCATCAGAGATCAAATCCTCTTGTTGCATTGCATAGTAGGTGTCCCACCCAGTCAGTTGCATTGCATTAGGTGCGTGGATCATCTGACGGTAGTGGCTTCTTCTGTATTTTCCCTCATGTGATTTACCTGTTGGCTCATGTTTATTCATCAAAAGCATATACAATCACCTTTTTGTCTTTAAGATTGCAAAAGTATTTTTAGGGTTTCATTGTCATTAGGTCTATGGTTTCATTAGGGTTTCATCAAAAAGTGTTTCAAAATGTCCAATAACAACTAGCAGGCACATGAGGAGGTTCTATCATCAATAAATTTTGTAATCAAGTGTTCAAAGATGTGTCTTTCCTCAAAACTTTGTTTTGAGGAAAACCAGAGTATTTTTAACTTTTATTGTACAAATTCATGTAATTTCATTTTCTTCATATGTAAATCATTTCATCTGTAATCATGGTCACTTTCCCTAGCCCTAGTAGCTCCAACCCCCTGCAAAAAAACAAAACACCGGTCATTCAGTCCATCACAAGCTCAAATAAAGTGAAAAAGCTCAAAAACAGAGTTAAAAAATAAAATTCAAATTCCAAACATTATGAAAGTGGGTTTTATAAACCAAAAAATTAAAAGCTCCTTGCATATAAGTCATTTTTCCATTAAAAGGCTCATTTTCATTTCAAAAACAAAGTTGGGCAAATCAAAGTTGTGTTGGTAAGCAAGTAAGACAAAGTTGGTGAAAAATCGCCCCATGATAGAGGCACGGCGCATTGGGCAACTGGCACGCCGCACATAACAGGCGCGATGCACATAATAGGCGCGGCGCATTGGGCAGTGATTTCCAGTGCTAAATTACATGGGCGTGGCACATACATAGTGCGTGGCGCGTTGGGTTTGAGGTGCAGTGCATAGAGCCGCCAAGCCCAATTTCTTCAACAACTTCTCCAAAACGCCAAAATCACCCTAATCTTCCAGTGTATAAGTACAGTTCTCCCTTTGGCTAGTGAAAGAGTTTGCTACAAATTTTATTGTGGTAGTCTTATGATGATTGTTTAAAAAGAAATCAAACCCTATTTCTTGAAATCTCTCAAAGGAAAATGATGCCTAGGGTTTGAACTGCTGTTTTGGTTACCAAGTCAATTTTGTTATTCCCTCACCTTTCCACTCCCTCACTCATTTTCCCTGATTCCCACTATTCCCTAAACTCACATATTCCTAAACATCATCAATTCACATCCCAATTCCCATTTCCTCAAAATCCTAAATATAATTCCCAAACCCTACTCCTATACCAAAAGCTCCCAAATTACTCTCTAATTCCCTATTCCCTTAATTAAACCCTGTCCCAACAGTCCCAATATCCCTCATTTTTCCCTCCCTTTACAGTTCCTCATATCACTTTTCCCTTGGTGGTAAAAATCAGAAACATCACAAATCATCTACTTCTCATCAAGACAACTCCAAAACATCTCACCCACTAGCAAATATGGCATCTGATCCCACAAATGACTATGAAGAGGAGACACACAGTGACTCACCTATAGAGGTACATGCACCCAAGAGGCCTCATAGAGGTGGCAAGCATATTCAAGAACAACCAACCACTCTTGCTGAATTAGAGGCCTGTTCTCTTGCCATCACTTGTTTTCAGCACCAGTCCTGCTATGAATTTTGTGAGAAGGTTGCTAGCATTCAATTTCATCATGAGTTTTCTCATTTGTTTATGCTGCATTTACATGATGGTCAAGCCCCTCTAGTTGGTTTCACTTTTACATTAACACCAGAATCTATTTCACTAGCAACCGATATTCCTAATATTGGAGAGCAATGGAACAAGAGGTAGCAAATTGACCGATAGCATTATGAACCATACATCAAGCTTGGTTATTTGAGACAGCTCAAGAGAGTTTTCCTTTTCGGTACCTCAAAGATTCATATGCTCCTTTGATGAAATTGATAAAGAAGTATTTCAGCTGTGAGGGTCAGTTCTCCCATTTATAGGCCTATCATATCTGGCTACTGATGCATTTTACCAGGGTGAGGATGATGAACATCCCTTACTTCATGTGCTAAAAAATTGAAAAGATGACCACTCTAGTGCAGCACAAGACTCCTCAGCAGCAGTTCAACAGTATATATCATTTTACTCTCATTAAAATTGTGGTCACACATCAACTTGGCTTGCAGGGAATCACTTGGGAGGACTTCATTTCTCATGAGTTTTTCATAGCTCTTTAGGGACCTTCAGAGGCTTTGCACAAGACAGGTGGACCTTCTTATCAGCATGAGGGTCATGAGACACAGACCACTAGTATGCCGGTGTTTATCACTTATCAGAAGGGCACTAGACATTGTTCGTAGCAGCAAAGCGAGTGTTATCTCCACTCGGGGTGGAAGGGGTCTCTCTTTTTTCATTAGCACCACAGGTTCAGGACAAAGGCAAGAGGCCATTACAGGATTAGGGGCCTTCAAGTGAGTGGGATTTCATTCTCATTGAGGGTGATGATACTGATGTGGGCCCACAAGGCGCAAATCTCAAAGAAATCATCCAAGAGCAGTAGACAGACATCAATGCCTTGTCCCTCAACTTGGAGAGGGCTAAGTGGATTATAAAGTACCTGGAGCAAAGGAATAAGTAGCTCGAATATCAGCAAGTGATTATGGAGTTGCAAAACATTCGAGAGAATCGCCAAGCAGCCCAAAGGAGGAGGGTGGAATTCACTTCACTTGAGCAAGAGATCAATGCTGATCGGGAGTCTCGGTTTGAAAGAGTCAATATCCACTTCAAGAGGTTTTTGGAGAAGGCCAACAAGGAGGAGGCATTGTTGAGACATATGGCATATCATTATATGGCAAGAAAAAAAGTTTGCAAGGTGAGAATCAGGAGCTTAAAGGCAAAATTGAAGAGGGCATCAAAGAGGCGAAAGGAGCATGATCACCTTTAGATATTGGTTGAGGCTTCCTTGGCCCAACAACATGCTTGATAGAGAAGACTCAGCCTAAATTTCAAAAAATTTTGGGCACTTTTTGCATTTTTCAAATTTTTTGCACAAAAAACAGGATTTTCTGCTCTATGCGCTGCGCTATGTGGCGCTCGCTTTTGATAGGAGCCTCGAAATCACAAAAACTCAGCATTTTTGGATTTGGCATGGAAAAATATGCTTGCCTACAAATGGCCAAGAAATTTGGACAGGTTTTGAGCCCTCAAAAAGGTCAAAAACACTCAAAAAAAGACCTTACTGCCCCTATTTTGACACACAGGAAGCAGTCTTGGGAGGTTCGATTTTTGATAGGGAAAATGGAGGCCAAATTGAAATGTTCCACTTGGGTTGGAAAGTAGATAGGTAGACCTTTCCAACAAGCATACTTGAACTGAATTTGGACACAAGGAAGGCCTCCAAAAGTGGGTCCAAATAGGCGCTACGCATAGAGAATCAGGCGCAACACATAGAGGAAATTTGGCTTAGTTTGACTAGGAATGCTCTATTTTTCGCCTAACTTTTGCTAGTTTGACTTTTTCATCTTCTTATAGTCAAATTTGTGATGAAATTTCATGTAAATTGATGGATCATGATGTAAATATGTCACATTTTCACTTTTGTAGGTAGGTTCATCAGTTAAAAAGTTGCTTGAAACTGAATGAATCAGTTCCCTTGTTTCTAGAGGCATGTTGTTCCACTGCCTAATTTCTAGTTATTAGTTTAGAATTAGTTGGAACAGCTCCTAAACATGTGAACTCGACCCATAGAGGCTAGGATGAACTATGGTTGTCTATATCTTATGTTTTTCAGTCATTAGCATGGTTGGACCCTTGAGAAAGTAAGGAGCTTCATTGTACACTCATATCAGCATCTTGGCTAAGGAATTGAGACCAAGGTTTGCAGCACTCTTTGGGATCCCTGTGGCATGTTGTTTACGTAAAATTATTTCTTATGTATTTGTGAATTTACTTATGTGTTATGTATGTCATTTTCTCTCTTATTTCTTCTCAGCTAAATCAAACAAGAGTGAAAGTAGAATCCATTGAAATTGTAGTGCTCTACTTGAGGTTTGATTAGTTTCTTGATGTTTTCAGTTGTTTGGAGAGGATCCATGGTTCTCTTTCCCTCTTCAACTCCTCCTCTGTCTAATGCCTCCATCTCATTCGATTAAAAGTGCCAAATTCAGTTGCCTACCTTGCCCCATTCAGATCTCTGCAAGACTGAGCCTCATTCCGTGCACCCAAGATCTACCTTTTCATTAGAGCTAGCAAACACATCATTTTATCTAATCAAACTCTTTGCAATTATACCTAGCCTAAGATCAGCAGTTAAATCAGTCATCTCAAGCCTTTAGTTATCATAATTGGCTGAGATTGACCCGGAGAGAGCCCTCTCCCGACCTGGTAGGGCTAGCTACCAGGTTAAGAATGGTTTGATGTTGTCCCTAGATAATACCTTTCTTAGCCTCAGGTAAATCTAGGCACTAATAGGTGCAACATCATGGTGGATTATATATTATCATGTTTGTTGTAATTTCATTATTGACACTCTAGTCTATTATATAGACACTTTGGTTAGAAATGTGGATTGTTGGCTTGTTACTTCATCACAAAGTTATTTCTTGGCCCCACTTTGTGTTTCAGTTCCAAGATACAACCCGTGATCAAAATATTTTTAGTATTTAAGGTTTGGAAAAGGAACACAATAGAAAAATTGGTAGAGATTTATGTTTCAAGATGGGAGGTCACGTGTTTGATCTTCACATAGCTCACTGAATTTTTTATTTTCCCTTAAGTGTTCATTCTTTTGAATTATTTTCTAAAACTAAGGACTACATTTTGTAGAACACATCCAAAAAAGGTGCAGTTTATAGAAAACATATCTTCGATAATAGTTTGTTGGATTATTTGAGGTTAAGTTTATTTTGGAAAAAAGGGGGATATGTCTTGAGATTTCTTGATATATATGTGTAGGACATGAAAATTTATGATGACGATTTTTTGAGGACAAGAGGCTATATTAATTTCATTATTGATAAAATTCTCACTTGCCTGAGAAAGTTTAGTGTAGAAATAGGAAGTGAAAAATCGGTTGTTTTTTATATTTGAAGAAATGTTTGAAGTTGTGCTGAAATGATCATATTTTCAAAGAAGTATATTTTATTGAGCTTGTGGATGATATTTGAAAGATTGTCAAAAGCGGTCCACTAGAAATTTAAGAAGGAGGTGGGTGCCTCAAACAAGTTGGAGCTTATTTCAAGTTGTCGCTTGCATATCATCTAGGTTGGTGCCTCAATCAGTTTGTATTCTATGACAAGTAAATACTTACAAATATTTTGGGGTTGGTGCCTAATCTTTGTAATCATAAACTAAAGAAGATAAAATGACTTGTCAAGGGTTTCCATGTACATCAAGTGTCTTTTCTTATGTTGATGTGATGATATTATTTCATAATGCATGATTATGTTCATAGTTTTTATTTATTGAAACATTGATTAAGTTCATGGAAATTAGCCATTATACTAATTCACCCCCCCGTCTTGTCTCAATATGATCATTATTCCAACAATATATATAAGTTTAAAATACACATACTTGACATTATCAACAAGATGAAAATACATTCAATTTATTGTTAGGTGACTATATTAGGGTAAACCACTCATTCTCGATCTTAATGTTTACCATCGTGATCATCACTCATAGAAGTTAGTAACATAGAAGTCAAAAAACGGGGGATCTAACTAAAAGTATATATTTTCCTATTGGTATTAATATACCTAGATAATCATGAAAGTAGGCTATGGATCAATGGGTGTATGGTCATGTTCATCATCCTTCTACTCAACATCTACGAAAATTTAATTTCATTTAAGATTTGGATCAAGGAATTGATCCTCTTATTCAATGGTGATGGGATTCTATGTGTTGTGTAGGAAACCTTTCTACGGTCAGAAACGATCCCTCTAGTCTTATGGGAGGATGTAGCAACAAACTAGACAAAATATGTGCAAGCTTTCCTAGCTTATACAAAAAAACACAAAGGAGGATAGATGACCTACCTCACTCTGATGCTAAAATCCATTGGTGTTGCCCTTTATTCTCTCACTTCCAAGCCCAATCTCTTATTCATCGATGTGGATGAATACATGCAAGGAAAATCATGTGGAGACAACAAACATATAAATAGAAAAAATCATTCTAATATAAATCATATAACATATCAAGGAGTATTATACTAAATGTGTGATAATCAACACATTTATGGAAAGAAAACACAATGTATTATTAATAAACCATTTAAGCCTTGATGTTTGATCCGGATCTTCGAGGGAGGCCCCCAAGATCTAAAGAATTGAAATGCATCTTGGGGGGAGAGACCCCCAAGATCTGAAAGATTGAAATGGATCTTGGGGTAGAGACCCCCAAGATCTAAAAGATTGAAATGGATCTTGGGGGTAGAGACCCCCAAGATCTGAAAACTTGAATTACGAGAAGAAAAATAGGAGAATGCAAATAAACAAAACAACAAAGAATCTTTTTATTAAAACTGATAATAACTGTAAATGCTACATTGTGGCGGACAATCTGTCCTTTTACAAAATGTGACTTGTTACTTATAGTATTTTTCAGTTACAATACCATGGGTCAATTCCATGGGTGAATGAATACCATGGGTGGATTTCACAATACCACGAGCCAATTCCATGGATGAATGAATACCATGGGTGGATGTCACTTACAATACCATGGGTGAATTCCATTTACAATACCATGGGTAAATTCCTTGGGTCAATGAATAATATGGGTGGATGAGTACCATGGGTTGATGCCATTTTCCATTCAGATCATTACTCCCTCCTTAAGAAGCAATGGTCCCCATTGTGTAAAGTTCCCTCCTGTGAAGCCTTTGTTGAATATGAAGAGCTACTGAAGATAAGGGTTTTATGTGGTTAACCCATAACCATGATGAACGAAGATCCGAGGATAGAGATACCCTGTAATGTTTGTGACCAACTGTGATGATGACAGTGTGTGGCCTAGCAAATGGACTTCGATGAAGTGTGGGTTTGTGGATGCTCCATAACCATGACAAATGAAGATCTAAGGATAGAGATACCCTGTAATGCTTGTGACCAACTGTGATACTAATAGTGTGTGGCCTAGCAAATGGACCTCGATGACAAGGATTTTCTGTGGTTGACCCATAACTGTGATCTGAATGGAAAATGGCATCAACCCATGGTACTCATCCACCCATATTATTCATCGACCCATGGAATTTACCCATGGTATTGTAAATGGCATTCACCCATGGTATTGTAAGTGACATCCACCCATGGTATTCATTCACCCATCGTAAGTGACCATGGCATTGTGACATCCACCCATGGTATTCATTCACTCATGGAATTGGCCCATGGTATTGTGAAATCCACCCATGGTAGTCCTTCACCCATGGAATTGACCCGTGGCATTGTAACTGAAAAATACTATAAGTAACAAGTCACATTTTGTAAAAGGACATATTGTCTACCACAATGTAGCCTTTACAGTTATTATCGGTTTTAATAAAAAGTTTCTTTGTGGTTTTGTTTACTGGGCATTCTCCTATTTTTCTTCTGGCAATTCAAGTTTTTAGATCATGGGGGTCTCTACCCCCAAGATCCATTTCAATCTTTCAGATCTTGGGGGTCTCTACCCCAGGATCCATTTCAATCTTTCCAATCTTGGGGGTCTCTCCCCCGAAGATCCATTTCAATTCTTAAGATTTTGGGGGCCTCCCTCCAAGATCCGGATTAGTGGTGAATGCAATTTACAATACCATGGGTAAATTCCATGGGTCGATGAATAATATGGGTGGATGAGCACCATGGCTTGATGCCATTTTCCATTCAGATCAATGTTGGAAGCTTCCTTTGGATGAGTTTCCAAGTCCTAGCCAAGACCTTAAGGTACTCCTTTCTCCTTAGAAAAATGGGGAGCATTTAGGCATAGTTTCAGCATAGGAGAGCAACCAAACAATAACCAACCAACAACTAACCAAAATTAGATGGTAAGGGTTTGATTTATAGGAAAGGAGGGGGAGTTGAGGATCCATAAAAGGATGTAGAGGTTTCACATTTCAAGGGGCAGATCGATGTATGTAGGATCAATAACCAGGAATGGGAGGTCTCACTCTAATCCTCATTAAACTGCAACCAACTCGCCATTTGCGAGACCTATAGTAGTATAATTGTCTCCTACATTTTAGGAAAAACTCCCTAAAGAGGGCCAATGTGGATTTTCCTATGAAAAGGCATGCTACCAGTGCTAGTCACTAGCCACTAGTTACTAGGTAGAGAAAAGGTTACCGGTGCGGGTTTGCATGCTAAAAATAGTGCTAGACTTGCAAAACAAGGTTTTGGACAAGTTCTTCAGAATTTTTGCAAGGCATGTCTTTTTCTTCCTTTAGGGATTCTTCTGAACATGTTTCATGGTGAATACATTGTTTTTATAGATGTCGTCAAGTTGTGACACTTGCGACGTAAACGACATAAAGTGTGACACTTAGAATATGAGACTGGGAGTGCAGAAAAATACTATATAAAGAATGCCCCCTAAAGCATGGAGTCAGAATGGGAAGTGATGACTGAAATTCTTTACAAATCAAGGCAAGGACTTTGGAGAACCATCATTAGGAGAATTGCAAATCAAACCTAATACAATATATCTAGCATCTCTGATGTAAGTATGTTCAAAGTGTAAGCATATAAAAATACATAGATCCATGGCATGGACACAACCATCCAACTAAAATGATCATTTGCATAGATCCCTAACATGGATGTAGCCATCCAAATATAAGAATTCATGTGTGTGAATCCACAACATGGGCGCAACCATCCGAATAGAGGGGATCATGTGTACAATCATGAATACTTAATAACTCTATGTAGCTTGGATTTATCAAATAAAACCCAGGGTCCTCATCTCTGTGCCAGTCTAACGAAAGTACAAATCTAACCATGTGAATAAATGGGTTGAATTCAGAGTCGAACATGGTGGAAACAACCTTTGATTTGGTTTCATTTTTACACAATCTTGAAATAGAGACAAAACTATGCTTGGATTTGGTTTTATTTTTACGCAAGCTTGAAATGGAGATAAACTATGCTTGAGATTGGTTTCATATTACACAAGCTTAAAACAAAGAAAAGCTATACTTGAGGTAAGTTTTCATGCCCCTAGGTTAATAACTCAATTCGAGGTACATGCTCTCGAATCTTCATTTCATTCACTTAAGTAGACTACTCGTTACTAACAGATGGATGGAATGAAGGTTCACTTACAATATCAAGTGGAAGACTCGATTGGGATTCTATGAGATCTAATCAAAGAGTCGGATTGGAAGCAGATTTGTTTCATTTTTTAACAAGATTAACACAACAAAAGAACCATGCCCAACACACCTTGGTTCATTTTTTAACGAGTTTGACACAAGTAAAGGAACTCTTATCTACGACCCCTGATTCATTCTTTAATGAGCTTGATACAAGAAAAAAGATTGTGCTCAAAGAACATTGATTGATTTTTTAAGGAGCTTGACACAAAAAAGGAACTGTGCTGCAACACCTTGTTGCAATTTTTAAGGATGTTGATAGAAGGCAAGGAACTCTACTCCAACACCTTCTTTCATTTTTTAAGGAGCTTGACACAAAATAAGGAAATCTTCTTCGACACCTTCTTTCATTTTTTAAGGTGCATGACACAAGATAAGGAACACTACTCTGGGAACCTTGATTCAATTTTTAAGGAGCATGACAAAAGAAAAGGAACTGTGCTCTAGGGAGCTATTTCATTTTTTAATGAGGTTGACATTGTAAAAGAACTACCCTCATGGTACCTTAATTATGGCTTATAACAGGTCATAGCTTACAAGAGGTTCTCATCATATGGGAGAAAAATTCTATAAAAGGGATACATGTCAAGGGATCTAATGGAAAGATCAGGTTCCAACACCCCTAGTACATGACACAGTATACCACTAACTATATCATCAGTCATTGTGTGCATGGAATAGGTGGCCACATAATTAATCTATGGCAGGAGTGACTCCACTTGAATACAAGGACCATTTAGGGAAGATGGTTGATGAGGAGTCAAATTAGGACTAATAAATGAAAGTTGATCAATGGCCACAATCCTTCCTTTATCTGGGGAACATATGACACGAAAGGGAGAAGAGACAAGAGATCCCATGACATAAACATAGTCACTACTGAGGAGTAAATAAAAAACCAAAGGGCCTTGGACAACCATCAAGTGGAGATAAACAATTTTGCCTCCCAAAGTAATAGGTAACTTCAGAAGGATCCCTAAGGGTTGATTGGTTCCTTCGTTAAAAGATAATAGATTATGGGTAACATGCACAAGTTGCAGAGAACCTAAATCTTGCCAAGTAGTTGAGGAAAAAATACTAACAGTTTTGTTATGCTCTTATGCCAATAGGTGTCATATTTCAAGATTGACTTGATGAGCTCTGTAATATGTTCATACCTCTCTTGTTGCAAAGGTTTTCCATATTGTCAAAAAATCAAAAGATTTAAAAATTGTAAAGAGGGTATACCCTAAAAGAAACATCAAAGGCTAAAAAGAATAAAATGGTAAAAAAAGTGAGAGAAATGAACCCCAAACAAAAATAGACCAGGAAAGTGTGCAAGTCAAATGCCACTACTTTTTCATTTTCTGTAATAAACAATTGTGTGCAGCTTGTTAAACTTTTGCCACAATTCATGAAGATTCAAACAACTTAAACTTGGCTCATTCATCTTTCAATTTCATGTTATAGAATAGAGAATAAATATCTGACCAAACAGTGTAATCTTGGCAGATAAGTAGATAGGTAGAGTAAATAAAAAGGAGCTCAACAGTTTAATTTGAGCCATTGGATGTAATAAGTGTAGACTTAGGTAGGCTTGCCATGTAAAAGAAAAGGATGATTTGATAAGGGTTTGCCAATCTAAGTGCACCCAAATAAAGAAGAAAAAATGTTAGGTTAAAGTAGGTAGGGTAGGTAGATGATGTTGCAGAATGACACTTGTGGTAGATCATGCCTCTAAATGTGTTAACTTTTACTTTTATCACAAATGCAAGGCAAGCATTATACTTGATACAGTTCAAGAAAGACAAGGTCAAATAATTAACTTCTATTCACATTTTTCCCCTAAAGAGTTCACTAATTCCCACTAAAGTATTAAGGTCTTTGAAAATTAAAGGGACTCAGAGCATTTCTCTGACTTTTGGAGGGACTGGACCCTCGGCCCAATGATTTGAGAGCCGAAGTACTTAGATTTATCCATCAACCATTCATTTTATTTCATAAAAGTTTTCCCAAGTAAAGTCCTATTTTAATTAGGAATACTGCACCATATCACCTAAAAAAACCCCTTTTTATCTTTAGCCTAAGTTTGAATATATACATGAAATATTTTAACTTGGTGCTTTTCCACTTCATAGTCATATTAACGATTAACACACATATTATATAAATCCCAAAAAAATATTCCCCTTCCCATATTATTTAACTATATATAAAACCCTGACATTTTATATATTCTGCCCCCGGTTGAATACGACCATAGCCATAGTTTAAAAAATGATTAATGAATTAATCTGTAATTCATTAAGAACCTAATCCCCCTTGCTCCACAAAATATGGGATTAATTAACCCTCTAGATTAATTAATAACCATCCCCACCATTCATTGTCAGGTCCCTATAATACTAGTGATTATCCCATTACTATTGTAGTTGTACCCCTTATTAATATTGTTGTGCCCCTATTGTCCCCATATTGTTATTACTGTGCCCCATA
>APFE031606996.1:18611-33168 GCA_000404065.3 Pinus taeda
AGTTTCATTTCTGGGCTTAGAATTATGGATTCTATCTCTAAGCCATTGAGAATATATTGTGATAATTCAGCTGTTGTTTTTATGGCTAAAAACAACAAAGTGGGAGTCGAAATAAACACATCGACATTAAGTATTTAGCTATAAGGGAACGTGTTAAAGAAAAGAAAGTGGTCATTGAGCACGTCAGCACTGAATTGATGATCGCTAATCCTTTGACTAAGGGCATGCCACCATTTAAATTCAAGGATCATGTAATGAATATGGGACTTGGTTCCATTATGTAGTTTCTCATTGTATGGACAATGTTATTTTAATGAAATTCTTAATTATTGTGATTTTTTTCTCATATTTATGTGCACCTTAAGTTGATTTGAGAAAATTCATTTAAGAAGGACCAAGAATAAACATAAGGTTTATTCATTAAGAAATTGTTGCCACATAAATTATAATAAGATAAATACATAGTAATACATGGAAGATAATACTCGTTATTAGAGGACTTATCGCCATGATTCATGTATCTATTACTTAATACAGATTATCAATGGTTTTTTAAGTTGAGACATTAAGTTTGGAAGTATGGACCAAGTGGGAGAATGTTAAGCTCCATTAATTTTTTCCAACTGTAACCTACAGTTATGGAACTAAACTGCAGTCTTTCCTTAATTTTTGGAAACTAACTGCAGTAATTTCCTTAAATTAAGGAAATCAACTGCAGTCAATTAATTTTCTTGCTGGGAGCTTCTGAAGTGGTCCATTACTCCATCTGGAGTTCTCTACCTTGATCTGTGGAACACCTGACACATAGCCATTAGAAGCTTGATGGAAGCTTGACTGTAAATTCATCTGTTTGGTCCCCAAGCTAGTATCTCAATCCCCTTCAGTTGTTTACACCATCTAGCTGAGAGAGCAGAGCTTGGAAATGCCTTTAGATTTTCTGTGATTTTTACTTTTTGCTTGGATTGAAGCTGGAGTGCTATTTCAGTAAATAAAGCAAGTGGACTGTGGTTTGCAGCAAGAGCGTTATCAATGGCTGGAGGTAATCCTGGGCATTGAAATTTCATTTTTAGATTATTTAATTTTGCATATGGAATTGTTGCTATAAATTTCTAACATTATAGGGCAAGGCAAGGATGACTGAACACACTTCCTGAAACTATTCATGGGTATCCTATATCCTAGAAGTGGCAATTGTTTTCGAGAATATCTCACAAGTTTTTCATAGCAAAAGAGGGAGAAAAGTGTTCATAGTTCAGAATACTTTTAGAACTTGCTATAGACGGTTCACAGAGAATGTAAATCTGGAAAAAAATACAACTCCAAGAAGGAGATAATTTGAGGCATAAACAAATTATCAACAACAGGAAGATAACCAAGATATCTAAGAAAATTTATGCAGTAGTTGTAGAGTAGGGTGAGCCAAAATTAACAAAGAATGACAATTTTATAAGGGAAGTTTCAAATGAAAGCAACCCGTACAAAAAGGAAAGCATTACATCAATTTCTACAACCGATTGATGAAAATGGCATCTGGGGGTTCTTCGTTTCTAGTTTTTATTGGTCTAGATCCTGGGATCTGTGGGTATGGCCTACGATATTCTGCTTTATAACAATGGAACTTCTGGATCCACGCTATCTCTATGACATGATCGCTCGGTAGCCCTCAAAAATTTACGCAGGGTTTGACCTGGTATGGATACTGCTTTAATTCTCGTTGTTTCCATAACCTCTGCACGCAGTGCATAATTCGGTCTATTCTATTCTTCTTGACCAGGCAGATCCAATGATCGTAGTTAAATCCAGAAACAATCCAATCCCCTCACACTTAGCACCCACTAGTCTTCATACAACATAAATCACTCACACTGGATCCCTTTGATCGTTGCATGCAGCGTCTATTCCTCACGCTAATCACCATCTATTGGTGTAATCGGGCCTCAATAAACTCATGTTCGGCCACACTTTAGTTTACAATGAAGTTCATAGGAACTTCGTTCACCATTAACATGCATACAAACTTATCAATTAACAGGGTTGCACGCACAAGATCAAAGCACACGAACAACTCATAAATTCAATCCACACAGAAGAGAGAATTTATATTAATCGAATCACTCTTCAAAATACAAAACCTCAATCATTTCCTGAGGTTTACGAATCACATCACAGTGACAACACAGTGGGCTCGCTCATCATCTAAATGGCTCCCCTTTGAATCACGCTGCTTAGGTTTATACATTTCACAAAAACATTTAATTAACTCCCTCTCTAAGGCGGTGTGATGCCAACAATTAAATAGAACCCTAAAGCTACTCAACATTTCACAAAAACATTTAATTAACTCCCTCTTTAAGGTGGTGTGATGCCAACAATTAAACAAAACCCTAAAGCTACTCAACATTTCACAAAAACATTTAATTAACTCCCTCTTTAAGGCGGTGTGATGCCAACAATTAAACAGAATCCTAAAGCTACCCAACAGCATCACTGATATAGAATTTTGGTTTGATTACATGGCAAATTTACTAAATTAAAGACTCCCTACGTGGACTTCTTCCAGACATTTGAATACGTATTCATGAGGATCTCATCCTCTTTCAACCATTGCTTGTTCCAGCCACTGGTTTTTCACCATTCTCAGAAGATGGGTCGATGCTCTTGCATCACTGATCAATGAGTGTTGTATGGCTATGCATGTTCAAAAGAATGGATGAGCGCATATGTCATCTCGAACCCAGGTATAAGAGAGTATAAGAGAACAATCCCTAATTTTGGGAACAAAGTTACGCACTATAAATCAACTTCAATGTGGTATATGATGTGGTTGTTGCTGCCTCAAAATCTAGTAGGAATGTGAAGTGGAGTCACAAAACAAGAACTAGACCAAGGGACAACACTATGATGTGGAGGTCCACTGTCACCACAACTCACCACCTCCTACTCTTTAGTGGACTTTCACCACAAGGGAGGGTTCCTAATACCTAATAGATATTCAAGGTCTCTGGCTTAAAGGTGACTAGGATAGGCTCAAGAATGGCACTCGGCCTAAGGAGAAGGCTTAGTCCAACAAAGACAGGGCAAAGCATGCCCTCCAAGGGCACTTATTACCTAGTGTTTAATGAATAGGAAAGGACAAGGGCTTACCAAGGTGCATAAGGCAAAGAAAAGGCTTGGTAAAAATAGGTATGATCAATAATTGGAGCAACAAGCCTCAGTACACAGAGGAGATGGTGCGGGTTAACTGCCCCTCTTTGTTTTGTGAACACGGCGTGGTGAAAACTCGTTGAGATTGACAAAGCGACAGGACCCAACACTTAAGTGTATAGGAAAGAGCCCAACACCACAGATCTGAGGGCAGAACCTTGTCCCAATGGAACTTTGCCAAGTAGTCCCCACAAGGGTATTGGCCATTGGCTTATCGACCAGGGCACTGTTCATAGAACATACTCGAAAGGAACGAGAGAATTGTGTTGGTGGTGGAACCTAGCCCTATGGAACCTTGTTGTCGAACCACTGAACCCTTTGGGTCATTTGGCTCTTGGCCTTCAGGGCTTCGAAGCATTAGAATGAGATATGAGAAGAAGTGGATTGATCATGTTAAATAGTGTTGTCATTGATGCGACCGTCGGTCCTTGAATGCTCTTAATACTCATCCAGTTAGCATTGATTAAAAGCTCTAGATGACAAGTGCCCCGCACTCATTGAAAATTTTGAAGTAGAGGAATAGTGAATTTGCTCACATGACCATCATTATCGTATTCATCATGTCAATTAGAATGGTTCCAACGGTATGTGGCAAGCCACATAGCTTCTCATGGTTGAGGAGACATGCTTCACCAAAGGTTGAGCCCCAAATTGTGATGTTAATGGCAGCGAGTCGATTGGTTTACATGTGGCATCTCTATCTCCAATTTAATCCAAAGTTATGAGGAGCCTATTCTAATCAAGCTATAATCAAAGAAAATTTATTTTTGTTGCCCCCAAATCAAAGCTGGCCACCAACACAAGTCGGCCTCCAAAAGGGGGAAATATTTTTTGAACCAAAATATGTTATGAATATAATTTATGTAAAACTAATATAAATAAATAAATAATAATCATAATAATAATTAATGAAGAGGCATGTCCCTAAGGACATGACCATTCATGAAAGGGCACCTGCCTATGTATATAAGCGGACCCTCATTTGTAACATTCTCACCATCATCTCATATCTTCTGTATATTTCTTATATAAATATATTTGTCCTATCATAGATATTTATATAGTCTAGATCATCTGAGTATTCTACTGTGTTTATGAACTTTGTTCAAAACATTTGGTATTAGAGTTGTTTGATCATCTGGCCGCACAACTACTGCACAGAGCCAATCTAATCCGACCTTTAGCCATCAAATTTTTGTCAACTTTGTTACCATCACAATTCAAGTGTTTCACTACACAAGTTTTGGAGATTCTCCATCTTTCCATTAGGTCCTTGGCAATGAAAAAGAAAAAAACCAAGTAAAAAAAATAAATAAAGTTATATATATATATCTATATTAAAAGAAAATAAAAAAAAAATTATATAAAAAAAATAAAAAAAGAGTAAAAATTTCAAAAAAATAAAAAACATTTAAAAAACAAATAAATAAAATAAAATCTAAAAAAAAAAAACCAAAAACGCGACTAGTCGTGGTGCTGCCATCCTCGTTGACGAACCACACACCGCATCCCACTGTCATCTTCACTGACCAACCCCAACCACAATAGTCGCCACCGCATCCTTTGATAGGTCAACAACATACGCACTGCCTCCAACGCATCGTTCTAGTTGCCAATTCATCCGCGTGCATTTTCCTCACTCCCATGAGTTGTTGCCACCACCACGGCCATAGTCATTCTTGACGGGCCACTGCCACCACCCGCATTGTTCTACCACTACCATTTCAGCCTGACATTGTACATTCAAAATTGTTGCAGCGCCGAACACTCACAACCACACAATAGCCATCAGTGCATTCGTCCGCTGCCACATCGTTGTACTTCGTCGCCATACTCTGCTCAAATCCGTACTCATCCAATAGATTAATTGAAGGGATACGTTTAAATAAATCAATTCACTATTCTTGTGGTTATTCAAACCATACATGGAGACTCTCAACTTTTGGAGATTGCAATTATTGTTCCAATTAATTAGGCTCAAGCGAGAATTAAATGAATAAAAGGTCACTCACATAACGTTATGACCACATAAAAGCATACTTAAATGATGCCAACGATGCCAATTTGGAATCATAAGTCACAACCAGGTTCTTAATTGATTAAATTAAAGGTTTATACAATTTAAAGTCAACAAATAAAAGTTCATATTGAAAACAAAAAACAAAAACCTTGAATATTTTACAAAAGGGATATATTAAGGGGGGAAATTATTTAAGGATTTTATAGTGGAAAATTATATACAAGGGAAGAATTATTTAAAGGTTTTACAGTTGACAGTGAAAAAAAAAAGTTCCAAAGGGGTAAATAAAGCTCCAACTACATATATATACCAAGTTATATATAACAAAAGGGATTATTTTAAAATCTAAATTAAGGAAAATTTACTTCAAAGAATTCAAGGACAGAGGAAAGATGAGCATAAATAAGTAAAGATTTTGGACTAAATGTCCTTTTTGTAAAATGGAATATATGTTTCCGTCCATATGTAAAAATAAAAAATTCAATTGTCCAACATGTGGACAAATATCTATTATGGAAGAATGTCAAGGTGATGTGCAGATGCAAATAAAAATATTAGAATACGAATTCGCGCAACTTGGACAAAAAAAAAAGCATAGAAAAAGAAACATAAAGATCTCGAAGATAAGTTTTACAATGCAACAAAAGAAAAGGACAAGGAAATTTTGTGTTTAAGGGACCATAGTCAAAAATTACTTTAGAAAGTCAAAAAGTCTAAGACTAAGAAGCATAAATTAAAGCAAGAAAAGGGAAGTTCCGAGAAGAAACCCTACAAGAGCCTATCAGATAAAGAAGAGGAAAATTTACGATTAAAAACCCTTTATTAAAGGTTAATAGAACAAATCAAAGATTTAAAAGATGAAAAGCTTGAATATCAAAACATTGAAAATAAAGGTTATGAATCAGAAACTGAACTCTTACATCTCAGAAATTATAATCAAAGTCTACTCACTCAAATTAAGAAACTTAAAAATGATAAGAAATCATTGAAAAATAAATTAGAAGTTCCACGAAAGAAGTGTTGAAGTCTTCAAACGTAATAGTCCAAATTGAAGAAAAATGAACGAATATTGATCTAGTCAATATCACAACTCAAGAAGATGACAAACCAATTGACATAAAAGCATATTCAGATTTCATAGTTCAAATGATGGAAATTTCAAGTGAAGATCTAGTGTTTAACCAAGCAACTTCAACATGTGAAGGAAATCAAATCAAAAGAACTTATCGACACCCAAACCATAAAAGCAAACATCTCAACCAATCTGCAAATCCATATCACTCAAACCAGTAACAAGTGACCTATATTCCAAAGAATATCGATGTCACCATAATCCAATCTTGTGATAACAATTCAACTCAAGCTTACAGTAATCACAAGATTCCACATAAGATTGATTTAGGATGGTCAGATCCCTTCTCAGTGCGACAATTTTGTTTATCACTCAGAAGATTCTATCATCTTGTATCAACAAAGATGACAACTCCAAAAATTCATAAAAGATGTGAACAATTTACAAGACAAAAAACATATGACACGCTTTGTCAGCAATAAGCTTTGAGGACAAAGCTTTCTGAAGAGGAAGGCAATGTTATGAATATAATTTATATAAAATAATATAAATAAATAAATAATAATCATAATAATAGTTAATGAAGAGGCATGTCCCTTAGGACATGATCGTTCATGAAAGGGCACTTGCCTCGGTATTTAAGTGGGCCCTCATTTGTAACATTCTCATCATCATCTCATATCTTCTGTATATTTCTTGTATAAATATATTTGTCTTATTATGAATATTTATATATTTCAAATCATTTGAGTATTCTATTGTGTTTATGAACTTTGTTCATAACAAAATAATTGAAATTTAAAATTCATATAATTTTTTCTATAAATACAGATCTATATCCTCACAAAAGGATATGAACCAACTTGCAATATTTGTCTGAAATACTTCTGCGACCTTAGTGAAGTGAAGTACATCGAAATCTGGGTTTCTCTCTTTTATTTTTCTGGTCATGGTGATTCGTTTGAATAGTGTGGCTCTTTTGTTGTGCATTCGTGAATCAACCTCTGTGATTTGAGGTTGTTGAAGAATCTAGGGCAAATGCAATTAATGTGATCCTTCTTAGCATGAAAACTATTTTTGAGGTATTTTAACTTTTTTTTTATTAGCACAAACTTATCTTGATATCATTAGTGTATGTATTTCTTACTTCATCAAACAGTTACCAAAATACAAGAGACAAGAACAACAGATGTTGGCTTTTTGCCAGGGCCAAAACCTCTCCCTCTTGGAGAGGAAAACCCGCACAAAATTCTTCTTATAGAGATTCTACTTGACGAATACCAAGACCATGACCCTTGACCTACTAGGCCACTCCAAGACCAAGACACCAATCCTCTTCTTACTATTAACATCATCATCATCATTATTGTGTCATCTAGATCATCATCATAGTACCATAGAGGTCCTTCTAGTTGTACCATTGCTTGCTTCATCACCATGTCAACAAAGTCTTTCTAATTCAATGTGAACTGCACCGAGATCTTGATCATGACCTTGTCTTCATTAAAGAACAAGACCATGGTTGCTACTTCACCGAGATCTTGACTGTGTCTAGAATGCCGAAAATGTATAACTGTGAGGTCACAATCAGACTGCTACTTCACCGAGATCTTGACTGTGTCTAGAATGTCGAAAATGTATAACTGTGAGGTCACAGTCATGCCGAGATTGTGATTGTGTCTAGAAAGCAATGCTAAGAGTGCATTATTGAGAGTTCCTTGCATCAAGATCTTTACCTTCAATTATGCCAAGACTGTTTGTGCTATTGTAGGACACTTGAGATCTTCTTCACCACCGAAAATAACGATTGTGTTTCCTTCACTAAGTTGTGCACCACTGAGGAGGAGAAGATTATCATCTTTCTCACTATAATTATCCACAAGAATTTCAGAGGTGTCTATTGTACCCATCCGAGATTGTTGAACTTGTGGGAAACCTCCAAAAATGTTATCCAAATCTGTCTTCCTGCACCTCCTCTACCCATCTGAAGTTGGAGAGACAAATCTGAGCTCTGTGTTTTCTGTGGTGACCCCAGCGGGGTAAAATTATAGTGGTCACATCTCCATAAATGGGCCGACATACAGTGTGAAATGTTGTGTCTATTTATTGAGCCGACCTGATAGTTATATATATATAGATATTGAGGTCGACACGACTGTACTCATCGTTTTGCTTGTTGTCTTCTTCATGAGGATTGCGCTGGTCTTGGAGGGCTAATCTAGTCACTAGGTGTTGGAATTTCTAAGTCCAACCATTAGAAATTCTTCCTGTACTATCTGATTTATTTCTTCTTACTTGTTCATTTACTTAGCAAGTTATTTACCATGTAAATAGTGAAAATAAATACAAGTACAGTATCAACACATACAGATTATCAACTAAAAGAAACAAGCACACAAGTGACACTGTTGTTTTTGGACTAATGTCCCCGGACAAACCCAATGTGGGAAAACCAGTGCATCTATTCAGAGGGTTTTATTATTATGCAGTTTCAGAATACAACCAGGGTGCCGGAAATGGTTCACCCAACAATGAATGTCGTTGGTAGTAGTACCTCTTAGTCGGAGACAGATATTCTAGCTAAATAATTGGATGAACGATCCCATAGCAACAATACAACTTCTGTTGCTCTGCATCACCCTTATAGGGACTGCATCACCCTATCCAGCTCTCCAACTCCAATCTGTCCCACAAAAATCTCCCAACATTGCCTCTAAGGCCTGCGTTAGCGTCTCTGGCCCAGCGTCAGCCTATCTAGCCCAACGCAGCCTCTCGGGGCTCTGTGTCATCCTCTAAAGCCTCTGCGTCTCACACGCTGGCCCTCACTAGCTTTACGCAGCTCCTGGTTGCCTCTGCATGGCCTCTAGCTGGCTCTGTGTCAACCTCTCCCGGCTTCTGCGTTGATGCTCCCGGTGCTAACTCTGCCTCTCTGCTATGTATTCACTGCCCCTCAGCTGCAACTTAGATCACTTCACTCAATTTCCTCAGCAAACCCTGCCCCAAAAAATCGATTTCTTGATCTCTCTTGGTGTGTTCTCCAATTGACTATCAAGCCTCCTCTTATACTTTTCTCGTTGGTCCATCAACAACTGAGATTAAATCTCTAATCAATGGCTAAGATTAGATTTTGCTTGATCCATGACTTTTGGACCATTCTAACTCAGTTTTATATTAATTCACATTAATATTTTATTTTTCCAAAGTTTAGACTTAGGAACTCCAATAAAAATAATTATTATTTTAATATCTCCCAAACTGATTAGATTATGCCCAAACCATTTATGCGTCTTGGAGATCTCATGCGTTATAGCCTCTCCACCAATATGCGTCGCTAGAGCACATCCGATGCTACCCCAAATCAACACTCCCTCTTAGCGAGGATTGTGCTCTAGTAATTCTCCTCACTGAGTATCACCTTGATCATCTAGCATCGGTCCCTGTGTTGATGCTAGGCCTCCTTGCCCAACATCCTCTGCACTGTTGCATCATGTACTGCTACCCATGACCCTGCCACTGCCACTATTGTATCTATATGACAGCTCCCTCTGCATCTGTGTTGCTGCCCATGGCCATGCCACTGCCACTGCTGCATCAACACTGCATCCCTTCTCATCATGCTGCCCATAGCATTGCCACTACTAATTGTTGCACTACAACTTAGTTACTGAGAAGTAATTGATCCTCCCAACTCTAACATCTCTGTCAGGCTAGAGACACTCTCGACGGTGAAGCTCCCTCTATCGCTGACAAGTGCTCCCTCTCTGACCTATGCGCTACTGCAACAACTCCATGCATCTCGCACTGTTGCCTCACCTTGTCTTGGGACTCTTGCACTGTAGCACTCTTTGTCACTCCATCCACATCCGTCTCTACCGACATCTACCAACCCTGATACTCCTCTTCGGGGCTCCTATAGCCAGGTATAATCCAAGAGGTTGGGTACCTCGAGGATCCTGCCCCTCATCACCTGTAGTCAGTCTGAGTACAGCTCGATGTCTCCCCACTTCGTCTCAAGTGGTGTATGAGCACTCATGGCACAGTCGTCATCCGTCTCCACTTCTTTCTCTGCCCTCGCTGGCATTCCCTTGGCCTTAGAAGCCTCTCACTTGCTCTTCTTCCTCGGACATTGGTTTGCATAGTGACCCAGTTCCCCACAGTGGAAGCATTTGACCTTGGAGAGGTCCTTCTTCTTTCGTTTCTCCTACTTTCCCGCAAATGCTAGGGCAACATCCTCATCTTCCTCCTTTTTTATTTTGACCCCCTTGCCACTGCTTCCCGCCTTGGTCAGCTGTCTAATCTCTTCTTGACGAAGAGCCGCCCACAGTTCCTCCCAATCTGGAAGGCTTGCCTTACCCAGTAAGCTCTGGACCAAATATCTCTCAATCCTCTGAGACTGCGTTCAATGTGGTCCTCACCAACATCTCCTCATCCGACATGGCCCCTATGGAAGTCCGTTGGTCCCGGATCTGTGTCAATCTCCCAAGGAAGATATCTATCAGTTCGCCCCTCTGCATTTAGTATGACCGCAACTAATTTTCTAGAAGCATCTTCCTCTACAAGGAAGTATGCTGATACAACTTCTTCAGGGCATCCCACATCTCATTTGCCGTACCCTTCTCGAAAATATGTGGTACCACATGATCCTTGACCCCATCAAGAATGATGCACTTAGTCCTCGCCATTGCCTCCTCATACTTCTCATTTTCAGCCACGTCAATTGGGGTCGCTATCGTTTTCAAGGCGAAGTGTTTGATGCGATACTTGTATAGAATGGACAAGATCCTGGCCTTCCAGACTACGAAGTTCGAAGCTCTGTCCAGTCTATCCTGATCTCTTAGCCCATTCACTGCCATTTCGTTGCTCCTCTTTTGACTCTTTCGAGTATCTCAACTTCCTATTTGGAAGTTCTCGGTTTGACTCCCTCTGAGCCTCGATTTTCCTTCTGGAAATCCCTCTACCAATGTCAAGATGCCCCACTCCAATCGTTTGTGCAGTTGCACCACTGATCTAGATTTCTCGGCTAGAAATCCTTGGCAACAACTCCCTCCTCCTTGGTCTTACCCTGTTAGGTACTGTTCTGACCACAATACCCCACCAGCGTCGCTCTGCAACTTACTCACAACCTCCTATGCCCCAACAATCTGAAGGTTAGAGCCTTTAAGCTCTACGCAATCCCGACACTGGCAAAATCTGCACCTCCTGGCCACAACGTCAATCCTTCCTGATAGGGAAAGATGACTGGGCACTGCATAGGTTAGGTTTGCTCCGCTTTGCCTCAGTGCTAATCCTCATCCTGGCACGAACTGATGACGCAGGCTCTCTGTGTCGCCCTTTCCTTGTTGCTTACTGCTAGGAACAACTTCTGTCACTTAGGACAATTGTTTCTGTTGTCGCTGCTAAGCTCGACTGATGCCTTCAATTATCCTGTGATTTGCAACCATGCTCTGATACCATGTTGGAATTTCTACGTCTAACTGTTAGAAATTCTTCCTGTACTATCTGATTTATTTCTTCCTACTTGTTCATTTACTTAAAAAGTTATTTACCATGTAAATACTGAAAATAAATACAAGTATAGTATCAACACATACAGATCATCAACTAAAAGAAACAAACACACAAGTGACACTACTTTTTTTGGACTAATGTCCCCGGAAAAACCCAAAGTGGGAAAACCGGTGCAGCTATTTAGAGGCTTTTATTATTATGCAGTTTCAAAATACAACCAGGGTGCCAGAAATGGCTCACCCAACAGAGAATGCCTTTGGCAGTAGTACCTCTTAGTCGGAGACAAATATTCCGGCTAAATCATCGGATGAACGATCCCACAACAACAATACAACTTATGCTACTCTGCATCACCCTTATAGCGACTATGTCACCCTATCTAGCTCTCCAGCTCCAATCTGTCCCACGAAAATCTCCCAGCGCTGCCTCTAAGGCCTGCATCAACCTCTCTGGCCCAACGTCAACCTATCTGGCCCAGCGTCAGCATCTGAGGGCTCTGCGTCATTCTCTGGAGCCTCTGCGTCTCACACGCTGGCCCTCACTAGCTCTGCATGACCTTTGCCTGCCTCTACGTGGCTTCTAGTTGGCTCTGTGTCAACCTCTCTTGGCTTCTGTGCTGATGCTCTCGGTACTAACTCTGCCTCTCTACTATGTATTAACGGCCCCTCAACTGCAACTCAGATCACTTCACTCAATTTCCTTAGCAAATCCTGCCCCAGAAAATCAAGTTCTTGATGTTTCTTGGTGTGTTCTCCAACTGACCCTCAAGCCTCCTCTTATACTTTTCTCGTTGGTCCATCAATAGCGAAGATTAAATCTCTAATCAACGGCTAAGATTAGATTTTGCTTGATCCACGACTTTTGGACCATTATAACTCAATTTTATATTAATTCACATTAATATTTTATTTTTCATAAGTTTAGACTTAGGAACTCCATTTAAAATATTAGTTATTTTAATATCTCCCAAACTGGTTAGATTCTGCCCAAACTATTTCTGGGTCTTGGAGGTCTCATGTGCTATAGCCTCTCCACCAATTTTCATGGCTAGATCACATCTGATGCTACCCCAAATCAACACTAGGGCTAATCTAGTCACTAGGTAGACTTATATACATTACAAATATGCTCAAGAGGAGCTCTTTGACTCTTTGACTTTCCTAGACCTATGAAATGAGAAAGAAACTCATTCTTATAATTCAAAACTAATATTTGTTTTTCTTGACAAGTGCAAAGATCAAAATTACATTTGTAAATACCGAACCTAGTTACACTTTCTTCAACACTCCCTCTTAACTATGGAGGTATTTATAATGGTACTTGGTTATTCTCAATCTGAAGAATTTCTCATAAGAAGAATTGGATTGGTAACCCATCTGTATAGCATCATATCAATCAACATTGTCATAGTGCAAGGCCTTGACTAACAACCCCATCTCTCCACGAGACCATGAGCTACAATGCTGGCGAGACCAATGATTTATAGACACCTTTATCATTGTCTCTCAAGGTACAAACCCACTCGAGTGTTCACTGAGTATGACCTTCTAGGACTATTCTTATCTTGGGTTCCCAAGCCTCAAAGAATATCGATCCTCTTGCCTACTCTTATCTTGGATGCCCTACACATCCTCAAAGAGTATCAGATGCCAAATGATTACCCAATCCTCCCATTCTTCCCAAGTGAAGACAAGAATGTTGTGTCTATCATGTGTCTACATTTCCATTCATGGCGTTCATCTAGACTTATGGTTGTTAGTCCTAGTCTAGTGCATGACACATGACATGGAAAAACACAATTGCCACTCCTTTGTAATCAAGGGTGATCTTACTTCAAACTCCCTCTTGATCAGGGATCTGTTAGAGCTCCCTCTTAGCTAGGGACTCTTCTATATATCAACAACTTTTTCTTTGTGGGTCCTTCAACTGCTTGATCAACTTCTCTCCTTGAGGTCATGAAATTTAGTTGAGTTTCTTCCTTATAGGGCAACAACCATCGATCACTTTCCTTCTTATTTCGTCATGTCATTCCTTTCTTCATGGAAAGTGGCCTTCTTGGTACATATCTAGAACCTTCTTCATATGGCTACTTCTTTTCTCTCCATGCTTCTTTCAGGAGTTTCCATCCATCGCATGAATGTTGGTTGCACTTGTACTTACAAGTCTTGTTCTAGTAGAACCTGCATGAACTCGTCCAGATATTATTCAAGAAATTATATTAAATTAAATCATACCTTATGAGATGGCTTTTCATCATGACATCTTCTTGTAAGTATCAACATCCTGCACACATATTGTCACATCTCCCAAAGATATCCATTATCAAGGGTCTTCATTCTTTTCAGACTTTTATTAGTCTTCATATCTTTCTGGGAGATTTCCTAGTCAAATCTTTTTGGTCTTTTGGATGTTGATTGCCTTTCATCATGGTTGCATATCTCACGATCTCTTCCTTCCTCACACATTCCATAGCTTTCAATCAAAGTTTCTTTATTGTAGTCAATCACCTCATACTTCATATGAGGACATATTGTTGGTACCATTCTATGACCCCTTTTTCTCTCCCAAAACATGACTATTTCCTACCTCTTTTCATCATTCATCCCTCAAATGCCTTGGAAATTGATTAATTAATAGTTTTATAGTTGTTGAATTGCATTTAAATTGATTTAGGGGTTTTGTGTTAATAAATTAGGATTTTTGGCCTAAATAACTACAGGAAGTCTCAACAACCTGTAAATGGCTTATCGTTT
>APFE031606996.1:50175-92766 GCA_000404065.3 Pinus taeda
ATGTATTTCGCCTTTTGGCATCAGTGACATATATTACCCCCGATAGTTCTTCTTTGGCATCCATTGCTCCCGATAGTCCTTCTTTGGCATACATTGCTCTTGATACTCCTTTTATGCCTCCGATAGCTCTGTTTTGCTCCTTCGATGTCTCTGTTTGCTCCTCTCTGTTTTGCTCCTCTGATAGCTCTTTTTGCTCCTCCGATAGTTCTATCTTCTCCTCCGATATGCTATATTTTGCCTCCTATGGCTCCTCGAATATTTCCATATTGACATCAATGACAATCTATGTCAACAGATGTAGCATTTACAATAAGAATAAAAATGCATGGGTAGAAATATCCTCTAGAATATATGAGCATGGCAGATATAGCTCAAGATATTCATGTAGAAGAAGCATACCTAGTATAGGACCTCATCCATGATGAAAGAAAATTGATCATGATTAAGAATCTTAGAAGACCTCCATCATCAAAAGGAAAGGAACATTTGCAAGGCAAGGGTCTCTAAGATCCTATGATGGAATCTTCGAAAGAATGTTCATGAACCAAAGCAAATGTCTCATTGGGAATCCCATTCATGGGATTCAAGAAAAGGATGATATACAAGCAAGCTACGATGGAGCAAGAAGGGTCACAACAAGGACAACCAAATGAAGCTAAGATGATCAAAGGATAATCAAGTTGAGCTATGTATGCATCAAAATTTAGTCATTTGTATATTATTGAGTCATGGGAAAAGTTCTATAAAATAATCAAGTATGAAAGAATCTCTTTCACCAACAACATGTTCGAAGGCATGTACTACAATGCAATGAAGGTTAACAAAAGAATATGCTCACATAAGGAGTATAAGATTGTTGACTACGAAGCAAGAAGAAATGTGACTAGTCCAGGAAACAAGCAAGGAAGAAATGCTCTCACAAGAAGCATAAGATGGTTAACCTATCTACCTAAGGAGCAAATGAAGAAAGAGATCAAGCATGTGAGGAACATCATGATCATCGAGAATCACTATCTGATAGAATACTTTGAAGATATCTCCCAAAAGACGGCAGGACAACTTTGACAAAGGAAGGAAGGACCCTTGACACCTATGAAGGCCTTGGAGATATGAAAGATGCAGATCGTTGATTCTACTCTACAAAGATGTCGTGATGAAGAAGGCATCTAGCAAAAGAAAAAGCAATGTTGACGCAATATCAGGATGAAGTCATGATGGGCTACTAGGTCGAAGCATGTAAACAAGCAAGTACAGCGAAGCATCCATGAGAAGAGTATTCCGAAGCATGGACAAGATGACAAAGGAGTAGCCAAGATGACAAGAAAACCTGATGAATGACAAGAAAGCCACTTTCCATGAAGGAAAAATTGACATGACAAACCAGGAAGGAAATTGATCGATGGATGGTACCCTACCTAGAAGAAGTTCGAACAAAGACTTCATGACATCAAAGAAAGGAAGGAGATCAGGCAGCTAAAGGATCCAAAAAGAAGAAGTTGCTGATGAACGAAAGAGTCCCTAATTAAGAGGGAGCTCTGATAGGTCCTTGATCAAGAGGGAGTTTTGGATCACCCCTGATTACAAAGGAGTAACAATTGTGTTTTTCCATTTCATGGGGTCATGCATTAGACCAGGACTAACATTCATAAGTCTAGATGAAGGCCATGAATGGAAATGTAGACACAAGATAGACACAACATTCTTGTCTTCACTTGGGAAGAAAGAATGGGAGGATTGGGTAATCATCTGGCATCTGATGCTTTTCGAGGATGTGTAGGTCATCCAAGAAAAGAGTAGGCAAGAGGACCGATATTATTTGAGATCTGGGAACCCAAGATAAGAATAGTCCTAGAAGGTCATACTCAGTGAACACCCAAGTGGGTATGTACCTTGAGAGACAATGATGAAGGTGTCTATAAATCATTGGTCTCGCCAACATTGTAGCTCATGGTCTCGTAGAGAGATGGAGTTGTTAGTCAAGGCTTTGCACTATGACAATGCTGATGGATATGATGCTATAACAGATGGATTACAAATCTAATTTCTCTTATGTGAATTCTTCAAGATTGATAATAGCCAAACACCTTGTACTGTTGTATGAATACCTCCCTAGTTAAGAGGAAGTGTTGAAGGAAGTGTAACTAGGTTCGGTCTTCATAAATGTAAGTTTGACTTTTGTATTTATTCAAGAAAAGAGAAATTATTTTTATGATACTTGTCAATGAGTTTCTTGCTCATTGAATTAGGTCAAGCACATGTTTAAGTGCTTCTAGGAAGTCAAGAGTCAAATGTATTTATGTAAGACCCTTTGAGGGCATGTTACACTATGTATAAAATAGTATAAAGGCCAAAGAAATACCTCCAAGACAAGTGCAAATCCTCTCCATGCAGCAACATCCTCCTTAAGAAGCAAAACAATGAAAATAATGAAGGAAAAGGCAAATTGGTCTAAGGACAGCGAGTCGACCTACAAGTCAGCCTAAAAGGAGGGACAGTCCTATATTTCTACTATCTAGAGGCTGTCCACTCCAATACAACACAGTCAATGAGCTCTGAAATCTGCAATTCAAAGGAGGCAAGAAAAGAATGAAGAAAGACAAAGTAAAAGGTCTACAAGGGCAGCAAAGGAAGAGGCTACAAGATCAAAGGTTAGGGGGCTGTTCTAAGGGTAAAACACAGCCACACGTGCGAAGGAAGGAGGCCTCTCTGCAGTCATAACAGAAGCAGTACATCAGTCCCATACTTATCACTGTTTGGGCTAGAAATTAAGGTCTATAAGGCCTCCCTCTAAGAGCGAAGAAGAGATCCTCACAAACGAAGGAAGAAGGAATAAGGCCGAGGAGAAGAGAACTATTTCTAGGGCTAGAAACAGTCACACATGTGGAAAAGAAGAAGATAAGTCTGCAGCTGGTAAACAGTCCATGACATATCATTGTTTGGGTAAGAAATCAAGTCTACAAGGACTCCCAAGCCTAGCGAAGGAGCCTATCTCTCTAGCGAAGGTGGAATGACCCTAATTCACTAAGGGTACCTTCTACACATAAGAAAACTAGGGCAGCAGAACAGCAGTACAGTCATACACCCATACATCAAGAATGATCTCACTTAAGAAGTCTACTTGAGCAAGGGATAGAAGAGGAACACCTCATCTAGAAGGCTCACTTAAGTAAGGTCTATCTCTAGACAAGAAACAAAAGACGAGGACGAAGTGCCAGGGAACGAAGTGCCGGAAGGAGGAAGCTTATGTGTTGGGGAACAAAGTGCAGAAATGAGGAGAGGGCTTGACTTGCGCTTGGAGGATTTTCTAGTCAAGGGTCTAGGGTTTGGCATTGATCAATAGAAGCTTCAATAAGAGAAATTCACTCAAGGATTTTCCTCTCAAGAGAAGAGAGGTTTTGGCCCTGGCAGAGAGCCAACATCTTGTGTTCTTGTTCTTATGTTTTGGTAGCAGTTTGATGAAGTACACACACATGCATTAATAATAAGAAGAAGAAGATTAAGCTAAGAAGAAAAGTAAAAAGGCTCCACAAATTGTTATCAAGTAACGAAGAATCACACTACACATAATTTGCCTAGATTCTTCAACACTTGTATGTCTCTTTTGCTGCCCTTCCTTTAACTTTAGCACCTTAGCTCTGATACCATGTTGAAGAATCTAGGGCAAATGTAGTTAATGTGATTCTTCTTAGCATCGTGAGGTATTTTAACTTTTTGCTTATTAACACAATCTTACCTTGATATCATTAGTGTGTGTATTTCTTACTTCATCAAACAATTACCAGAATACAAGAGACAAGAACAGCAGAAGTTGGCTTTTTGCCAGAGCCAAAGCCTCTTCTTCTTGGAGAGGAAAACCTGCACAAAATTCTTCTTATAGAGATTCCACTTGACGAATACCAAGACCATGGCCCTTGACCTACTAGGCTACTCCAAGACCTAGAAACCAATCCTCTTCTTACTGTTGACATCATCATCATTACTGTGTCATCTAGATCATTATCATAGTACCACAGAGGTCCTTCTAGTTGTACCATTGCTTGCTTCATCACCATGTCAACAAGGCCTTTCTATTTGAATGTGAACTGCACTGAGATCTTGATCATGACCTTGTCCTCATTAAAGAACAAGACCATGACTGCTACTTCACCGAGATCTTGACTGTGTCTAGAATGCTGAAAAAGTATAACTGTAAGGTCACAATCAGACTGCTACTTCACTGAGATCTTGTGACTGTGTCTAGAAAGCAATGCTAAGAGTGCATTACTGAGAGTTCCTTGCATCAAGATCTTTACCTTCAATTATGACGAGCCTTTTTGTGCTACAGTAGGATACCTAGATCTTCTTCACCACCGAAAACAATGAGTGTGTTTCCTTCACTGAGACATGCACCACCGAGGAGGAGAAGACGGTCATCTTTCTCACTGTAATTGTCCATGAGAATTGCAGAGGTGTCTACTGTACCCATCTGAGTTTGCTGAACTTTTGGACAGACCTCCAAAAATGTTATCTGAAACTGTCTTCCTGCACCTCCTGTACCCATCCGAAGTTGCAGAGACAAATCCGAGCTCTGTGTTTTCTGTGGTGACCCCAGCGGGGTATTTATAGTGGTCACGTCTCCATAAATGAGCCAACATATAGTGTGAAACGTTGTGTCTGTTTATTGAGCCGACCTGATAGTTATAGTTATATATATAATTATATATATGTATATATATACATATTTTTTTTTGAGGCCAACATTACTGTACTCCTTATCATTTTGCTTCCTGTCTTCTTCATGAGGATTGTGCTGGTCTTGGAGGGCTAATCTAGTCACTAGGTAGACTTACATACATTACAAATATGCTCAAGAAGAGCTCTTTGACTTTCCTAGGCCTATGAAGTGAGCAAGAAAGTTGTTCTTATAATTCAAAAATAATATTTCTTTTTCTTGACAAGTGCAAAGATCAAAATTACATTTGTAAATGCCAAAGTTACACTTTCTTCAACAGAGGTGACCCACACAAATTGGGATCATGATTCAATCTTTGGTAAGTGCACATTAGACAAATCGTTTAGGACGATATGATAGATCTGCAAATAAGTGTTATGTCCAGATTCGAGAGAATGCGCACAAATATTCTGAGGATTTGATCCAGCATTAGTTTAAGTGCATGATCTGAATAGACAATGCAATGGTTGTGCCTCCAGCACCATGCACTCAAGAGCCTGATGCGTTGATCACTTTGTGCACTGTGCATAAGTCTCCATATCAGTGGATTGTATGTGATTATGACTGCACAATTGAGGTGTCAAGCAAAGTAATGTAGGTTTGTCTACTCTGGTATAACTGCAAATGATTTGAAATCTTTGTTTTGAATTGAATTAGAAATTTGGTCCTGAAGTATGAAATCTCCATGAAATCATTGATTCAGCCACCAGAGTTATGAAGCATATTAGACCTGATCTTTGATGAAGTCAATATAAATTTATTACCCGCGTAGTTGATTGCTGACCTAGTGATTGGACTCTTGTAGTCCAAAGATTGTTGAAGGAGGTTCATACACACCATATTCTAGTCACTGGATGATTTCTTTAGTTCATATCAGACTTTAAAGTTTAAACATTGAAGACTCATTTTTATAATATGCACCATATAGAAACTGCTGTAGGTCCTTTTAATAAATGTGAATCCTAGTATGATTGTTGGAAATTTCTTTGATATATGCACATTGTATGGTTTCTAGCTGGGTATACTTGGATGAGATGAAATCCATATTGCAGAATATTGTATACGCAGAGCCTTGATTATGTGACAGAGATCAGTGCCTTGTGTATGCAGAACCTGGGTTATGTGATAGAGTTGCAGAATATTGTGTAGCAGAGAAACTTATTTGACAGATTTTCCTTATGAATATAATATTGTTGACAGGTTTCCATCTTACAAGGGTTTTAACTGAGCTTGTTTTTCTTATTGGATGAGATGGATTAATGGCATTTGTATTGAGTTGTTGTGTCTATGGCTCAGTGAGAGTGGAGAATATGGTTTGGTGTTGTTGCATGTGAGGTCACTTTATTATTTGAGGACAGAGTACATGTTCTATGCAGGGATCCATCACAAGAGGAGGATTGCAATAGGATACCTAAGTATGTGACTGATTTGATTGTTTTTGCAAAGACAAATTCTCATTGTTTTGAGGAAAGGTTTGACAGAGGTTTTTGCAGTGGTTGCTTGTTAATGTATTTGATTGCAAGGATTGAGATCCATCAGTGTCAAAAGCTTATTTGACAGAATTTGTTGCTGCTTGTCTTGATTGACCTTCAGTGAAAAATAGATAGAGCTCCTAATCAGTTTTGTTTATGCTAATGTCATGTATGGGTGCCAGTTTATGACAGAATGTTGCGTGCTATTTGGTCTGTGGAAGAATTTAATATGAGCCATTTTATGTTGTTTTTGTGGACATGGTTCTGATACAACCCTGTGAGACAAAAATGGATCAAAGCGTGTACATCTGTTGAATAACTTGCCTATGATGTACTACTATTAAAGGACGGCAAAACAATAGTAGAGGACTTTGGACTGCCTTTTGTTGTTGTTATAGTTTGAGTTGTGTCACAGTTTTGTTGTACTTGTGAAACAGATTCTTTTATGATAACACGACTAATAGCCTTAAGATGAAACATATTTAGATCAGCATAAACACTGTTGCAGAAATAGGAGGGAGTTTCCAAGCAGCTTGAGGCTAGGTTTCTACTATTTCTATATCAGCTTCACTTATAGAAGAAAATCAATAAGACTCAAACATCGAATTTAATGCAGACGAAGAACTTTCTTCAGCCCTTTTAACAGATCTCTGGCTAGAATCCATTACAAATACTGAGATTGACTATAAGAGTGTTTATCAGTCAGGCAATGTCGAAAAGTGTAACTCGGTTCGGTCTTCATAATGACGTGTAATTGTGATTTCTATGTAATTGATGTAAAGAAGGAAAAATAAAATGATTGCATGCTTGCTTCATGGGTCTCACGCGCAAGAGATTTTATTTTTAGATGGCTCCCATTGAGAGCCTTTAGGATTTCTCATAAAAGTCAAATAGAGTCAATGTCATGTATGAAGAACCCTTCTTGGGCATGTTACACATGTATTTAAGTCTATAGGATTGTCTAATAGCCCTCCAAGATGAAATGAAGAACTCATGTCGGCTTCACATTATGGAGACACACCTATTCATATACACATGTCAGCTTATTTATAGATGACAATCACTATATATATGGGTGAAGGGTCTTCGCATTTTCACAGTCATCAAGCTCAGATCTCTCTGAAATTCGGATCACAGAAAAGAGACAAGTTGGGATGGAAATCGGAGAGGTGATGAAGGGACAACAACCATCTTTCTAGGGACAGCGAGGTGTAACTACAGAAATCATAGTGCGGATTGTAGCAGACAAAGTTTCGATGTAATCTCCGTCTCACAAGTATTCAGTGCCACCACAGGAAGAAGGTCACAAATGTGTGACAAGATCTCAGTACTATTGCAAGGGAGAAGGTCTCTTTGCTATCAAGATTCAACAGTGACTATGGTTCAGTGATATGACTTCAGAATTTGGTGCTACTGGAGAAGGAGAGGTTTGACATCCTTGATAAAATCAGTGACCACAGTTCACTGTCATCTCATATGGTGCAAGATCTGAAGAAGAAGGAACCGAGAGAGACTAAACGAGAAGGTGGAAGAGGACTTGTGTCTTGGTTTTGGAATGGCTAATAGGTCAAGGGTCTTGGTCTTGGTATTTGTCAATTGGAATCTCTATAAAAAGAATTTGTGCGGATTTTCCTCTCGAAGAATGAGAGGTTTTGGCCTTGGCTCATAGCCTACATTCTGTGTCTCTTGTCTATTTATGTTCATGTATTGGTAATTTGGTACTAGGTAGTTGTTTGATGAAGAAGAACACTAATAACTTAAGTAAAGAAGATCCTAATCTAAAGTTGTAAAAAGCACTCACAAGCAGTTATTAATGGAAGAGAAATCACCTAACTATTGATGCCCTAGATTTCTCAACATGGAATCAAAGCTAAGGTGACAAAGCCAAGGAAGGGCATCTTATCAAAGGACACTCAAGGATTGAATCTCGAGAAAGACACCAAAGCAAGTTGGAGGATATCAAAGTCAAGATCTACATTGAAGTATCAAACCCTAGATCGAAGAAGAAGTCTACACCAACAAAAGTTTTGGATCCTCTAAGTCATCATTACAAGACCACAAAGACCCTCATCAAAGAGATCTACAATGCAAGGTAGCCCAAAGTATAGACATCCAAGAGAAGCATTTCTAGGACTAAGATCACATCATGTTGGAGAAAGTCGAAACCCTAGAAGCATTTCTGGGATCTGCACTCATTCACCACCAAAGAAGTTGAAATATCTTGAAGGCTAGTTATCCAAAGAAGGCTAAAGGCATTGTCATCATCTTCAAAAGGCTATAAGGCAAGTTCCCTCTCATTGAAGCAAGGACCCCTCCCCTATCCTTAAAGAAGATCATTCAAGGAAGCATCAAGACATCCTCATCAATCACCATCAACAAAGGAAGCTAGATCAAATGGCGTTGTCATCATAAAATCATAAAAGGGGCAATCTCCTTTTATTGAAGGGATTTTATTTCGAAGAAGATCATCCAAAAGGGCACTAATACATCTTCGTCAACCACCATCAAAGGGATCAAGTTAATGATTTCATCTTCACTTATCAAGTAAGTATCTTTTATTCTATAATCTAATCTAGTAAAATGACTTCATTTTGCAAAGAGATCTATAAGTTGGTTGGGTCATCGAACTTACTTGCATGGAAAAGGAGGAACCACATAGTCCTCGAAGAAAGTGAAGTCATTGATCATATCAATGAAAAAGTCTCCAAACCATCCGAAGGTCAAGCATTATCTGAATACATGGAAAGGGATCAAAGGGCTCAAGCGATTCTTATGAAATCAATCAAAGGTCCCCTCATTCCCTATATAGTAGGATTGGAGACATCAAAAGAGAAATATGATAAGTTGGTAAAACTATTCTTTGAAGATACGATAAAGAAGGTCATATCACTTGGATCTAATCTATACAAATTGAAGGTAACAAATGCCTATGAGGACAGTGAAGTTATCCCAATCAACAACTTGCAAGGTAGAAGAAGATAGGTTGTGGGCAAAAGGTGTTCAAACATTAGCCGGAAGGAAGGGGAAGTTTGGAAAATTTGGTCCTCAAAAAGGAAGAACATAGCTAAGATTCAATGCTATAAGCATTACAGGAAAGATTGTCCTAAGCTCAAGGAGGGAAATAACAAGGAAGATAAAGAAGAAGTCCACTTCACCAAAGAAGTGGAGGAAGCTGAAAGAAGGAAGTCCAAGGAAGAGGAAAAGCATTAGAAGTAAGAACTCATGACATCACCATAGGAAACATGAAGGATGTGTATGACAGTCAACTATGAAGGATATAGCTCTTGGGAACCTCATTAAAAGCTCAAGTGACACTTGTGATAAAAGAAAGAAGTCATCTAGGACTAGGCTTAGCATACATTAGTCAAAAAGGTAACATCTGCTGGATAGGGATATGCAAGATCCTCAAGCTTCTCTAATGGAATCTTCATCGGAATGTTCACCAATCTAGAGAGGTAGCAAGTGTTTCATCAAGAAATCCAACTTGTGGAATTCATGGGATGATGGTATGATGACATAAGAGATGAAACAAATCAAGGGATTGAAGCTCTTATCAATCAAGGAAGTTGTTTAAGGGAGACTAGATGACCTAAAGGTAAATGAGATATGCATACTTGTATTCAATATTATAAAGTCATGTTGTGTGGTTGCAAGTAATATGGATCACTACTCTATCTTGAGAAGCATGATCAAAAGAAAAGGATCTCCTCCTCTGAAAGGATGCAGAAAGGCATAGGTCACACTAGATGAAATCAACATAATATGTCCTCATATGAAAATGAGGTGGTTGACAGTAATTAGAGGAACTCTGATTGGAGGTTCCTGGGAATAAAATATGTGAAAGGAAGGAAGAGATCGTGGGATATGCAACCATGGAAAAGGCAATCAGCATCTGAGGACTTGAAAATTTGACTAGGAAATCACCCGAAAAGAGATGAAGACTTTGATGGAAGTCAGAAAAAGATGGAGACCCTTGACAATGGACATCTTTGGGAGATACGTCAACATGTATGCAGGATGTTGATGCAAATTGGAAGATTTCATGATGAAAGACCATCACAAAGGTAATTTTGGTTTAAGTGTTCATTTCTTATTTTTGAACAAATATATGGATGGGCTTATGTAGGACTGCCAAGGGAAGAACTATGGATGTCTTCCAAGGGGACCATGTAGAAGGATGTAAGATTCTTCCGAAGAAGACAACATGAAGAAGGCAGCATGACATGAAGCAAAGCCAGATGTAGATTGATGGATCACTTTCTAATGAAAATGACATGAATGACCCGTGGATGAAAGTGATGGATAGTCTGTGCCCTATGAAGAAGTCCCAAAAGATGAAGACTCCATAACGAAGAAGAAATTCATGACATCAAAGCAAGGAGTTCTTCAAGCAGTTGGTTGTCCCATTATCTTCACCTCAAGAGTTGTTGTAGATCCTTAATTAAAAGGGAGCTTGGTAACAAGTTTCTTACTTGAAAGAAACTTGGAAATTCCTAAGCCAAGAGGGAGCTTAGGTACACTCCTTCCATCAAAATGAGTACATTCCTTCATCGGAATAGACATGTCCTCCCTAATTGAGAGGGAGAGATAGACACCTCATTATGCTCTTCACTTGGGAAGACAGAATGGAGGATTGGGTAATCATCTGGCATTCGATGCTCTTTGAGGATGAGATAGGACATCCAAGATAAGAGTAGTCGTAGAGGACCGATATTCTTTGAGGACTGGGAAATCCAAGATAAGAATAGTCTTGATGGAACACACCCTAAGAACTTGGGTGGGGTATGTTCCAGGAGAGACAATGATGAGAGTGTTTATAAATCATTGGTCTCGCCAACATTGAGCTGAAATCTTATGGAGAGATAGAGTTGTTAGTCAAGGCCTTGCTATGTGACAATGTTGGTTGATATGATGTTATACAGATGGGTTACCAATCCGATTCTTCTTATGAGAAATTCTTCAGATTGAGAATGACCAAGAACCATTATGAATACCTCCCTAGTTAAGAGGGAGTGTTGAAAAGTGTAACTAGGTTCGGTTTTCATAATGACATATGTAATTGTGAATTTTATGTAATTGATGTAAAGAAGGAAAAATAAAATGATTGCATGCTTGCTTCATGAGTTTCATGAGCAAGAGATTTTATTTTTAGATGGCACCCATTGAGAGCCTTTATGATTTGTCATAAAAGTCAAATAGAGTCAATGTCATGTATGAAGAACCCTTCTTGGGCATGTTACAAATGTATTTAAGTCTATAGGATTGTCTAATAGCCCTCCAAGACAAGCACATGTTTCTCCTCTTCAAGTCACCTCAAGATGAAATGAAGAACTCATGTCGGCTTCACATTATGGAGACACGCCTATTCATAAACACATGTCGACTTATTTATAGACGACAACCAATATATATATGGGTGAAGGGTCTTCGTATTTCCACAGTCATCAAGCTCGAATCTCTTTGAAATTCAAATCAAAGAAAAGAGACAAGTTTGGATGGAACTCAGAGAGGTGACAAAGGGGCGACGAGGATCTTTATAGGAACATGTTGACAGTGTTGGACCCACCAACATGTCAGGGGATCTCCCCGATAAGAAGTCCCAATTAGACCTCAGACCGTTTGGTGTAGGAGTCCCAACAATGGGTCGTATGGTAATGCCTTGACCGTGATTTCACACAGAGGCAAGTAAGATAACTCTGTTGGTAGCAAGGGTGTGATAGTTGCAGTGAACCAAGGAAGGTGCATGAGAGGTTCTAACACACGGGGGTTGAGATGAGTGCGCCCCTTGGAAACTTGTGATAGCATGCAATTAAGAAGGGAACACATGAGCAAAGATGCATCACAACATGGAATGCAACTTAGCTAGCAATCCAAAGTGATGGTTAAACCAACAACGCATTTCAGAAAGATTCATACATACATACATACATAGCAATACATGCATGCATAAGTAAACAAATACATATATCATTTAGAGTAAACCAGATAGCATAGAATACAATAGAACATATGCATGAACATGTTGGCTCTTGTTATATTAAGAAGTGTAAGTTCCAGTCATACAATACATCCATGTCAAACCACTACTTCCGACATCGGAACGTTACAGCCACAACTGCCTACTCCTCCAAAGAGATGTACTAACTTTGCGCAGTGGAGAAGCCAAGGCTCGTTACAATACTATCCAAGCTTCTCCAAGATAGTCTTATCGGAAGCTTTGGCTGAACAAAAGCCTTTACAATGAGTTATGAGGGACTATTTATGGCAAAGGGTGGGGTGACTCTTGACATTGCCCTTTGTGACAGTTCATCTACCCTCATGACTCTTCATCTACTCTATGACTGTTACATCCAACTATCGACACTTGACTTACACTTGACAAGACGTTACATTACAATGCACATGTACCCATGTGAGACAAACTGGCTTGAGCAAGCCATGCTAGACATCACTATGACTTAGACAACCATGGAAGTCCAACTCCTCAACATCCTCGCGATGATCAACAGTAACATATTGATGCCAAGATCGGTAGTCCACGATGGTGTCTGTGTGCTCCAAGGTGACATCTTTCTGGAACCTGACTCTTGCCTCCATAGCATCCGAGTACACTGCTCGAGCTCCTTTGTCCAATTCGTCTGAAAGCATGCACATCATTATCTTCAATGCGGCCAGACCAACAATATACTTGTGCATGATGTTTGCACTAATGGGCAACTTTGGGTTGGTGGCAATGCGCATCAACTCGTCGAAGTACGAGTCAAGCTCTAGTCGGACCTGTGCCTTTGTGTTTGCTTGGGTGAGAGTCCTAATAGATGGGATCGCATGTGTGCGCACCACAATATCCATACTCTTGAATACACGCACATGGGAAGCCTGTATACTAGTGATGAGCTGTGGGAGCTTTTCATAGTTCCGGATCTGACTTCGGATACATGCCTTCAGCTCAACTACATTGGCCTTCATCATCTTAGGCAAGTGAAGCAGGGCTCCCTCGTATCTTATTGTCCATGTTTGCATGTAATCAACGACAACATGCAAGTTTGCCAAGATACGTGCTCTTCTAGCACATCGCTACTGCCATTCGTTGAGATGGACGATTGCCTTATGCATGGTACCAAACTTGGAATACAACGCTCGCATAACTGTGTCAAGGGACAATACTTCATCCAGTATTGCCTTCTTCAGTTCAGCTTGGGCGAAGGCTGTCACCAACTCTCCTCCTTGCTTGGCCGTTTGAAGTTCCTTAGCCATTCGCTCATTCTCAGCTATCAAAAGTGAACACTTGAGCTAGTGGCTTTAGCATACACACTGGTAGCATCGGCCAAGGCTGCTAGATGTTTGCACACGTCAGACATGATCACTCATACCTCAACTTGCGCAGGACATGTATGATCATCCAAAGTCGACACTCTACGAAACTAAACAACTCTATGTTGAGACTCGTCGAATGAGATGTTGTGCATCTCTCCTTCCGGCTGATCTCCAAGGATCTTAGTGCCTCCTTGGTCGCTTGAGACTTGCTCATCTTCTAGATGCAGTGAAGCAGGTAAGTCGACCTCTTGGAGGTGAGGCATAAGGTCGTGCTTGCTCTATCTCATAAGCGTAGTCCTGCTCATATGATGGTTCACCCTGTCTGCCTGATGCCAGTGGTTTTTATGAGTCCACTACCTGTACGTCTGTTGTTTCATTTGTTTGCACATGTTGCGCCCCTTGTTGTACCTATTGTTGTTGTGCTTCCCTTTCCTATTTGTGCAGCTATTGTTCCTTCCCGAGTTGCTCCTTCATCTCATGCAACTCCTTCTCTGTTTCCTCCATTCTTCTCTTCTCCCTCTGCCTTTGCGCGATTTGCTTGTCGCACTGTTGCCTCTTTGCCTCTATAGCCAAAGCTGCTTTCTCCACAAGTGGATCTGCTCGGAACTTGCATCTTTTCTCTTCCTCCATGCAATCGACAAACTTCCTCTTGCCCTTGTCGTGCACTAGTATGCTTACTTCTGCTGCTACTACTGCTTCTGGTGCTCTCTAGGATGCTATTTCATGTTGCTTCGCTAACCACTCCACAATGAAGCCGGCCTGTTCATTGGGACTGGAGAAACTGTAGCAATATCTCCATGGGTCCTCCTTCGCCCAATGAAATGCCTCATGGATCCAGTTGAACTGTACTCTCGCGTAGTGATCTTTCACAAGACAATGTGGGTCATAAGGATTGTAACTTCGGAGGTCGAATGGATACTTCTTCATCTGCTTTGCTTCGACATCCGCTTGCTTGAAACTCCGAATCTCATATAACCCAATCCACAACGGAAGAGCGGACCAAGGTGCCTTCTGCTTCCGGTGCAATCTAGAAGTCAATCCTGCCGAGATGTGATATGCTACTTCCTGCATGACGAGTATGTCCAAGGCAAACTTTGGTAGAACATGCGGAGGCTTCTCCACACTGAACATTTGTATGAAGGTGTTGGACAGTGAGGCATACCAATCAACAATGTTTATCAGTGCCTCCATTGTTGCCTTTGACATGCAGGGTGGATCTTGTTCGAATATCATCTTGTAAACCGGGGTGACAAAATGATCGGACAACCATGTGATAACTCCTTTGAAGCTGCATTCGAACAACAACTTACAATAAGTGTTCACAGCAATCTTTGCCGGTGACCATGCCCACTTCAAGCCCGGGAACTCCTGTCAGGCACAGATTGCATTTAAGATGTAAGCGAACATGTAGATCTCTGCTTGCATACCTTTGGGCGACTGTCGAGCCTTCGTTACCTGTTCCTTCAGCTGATGAGCCAACATGCTGGACCAGTTACATGGTTTTCCTTCTCTGGCCAGTTGGTCCAATGCGATCATCCAACTCCGTGGGAAGGTTCCCATGCTTTCTTGGCCATACAATCGACAAACAAATGTGACCAAGTATTGATACACCTTCCGCAGTATCTTCGTCTTGTAGATCTGGTTTTGTGTCATCCTGAATCTAGCCGGCTCCTTTACCCAGTTCTTCAGAATGTCTCTGGAGTTGGCACTACTGCTGGGTAAGTTGAAGGGAGTCTCCATGATAGTCACGGACTCTGACATCTGATACATCTCATCATAATCATGTGCCCAGAAGGTTGCAATCTTCGTCTCGCTAACACTGCTCAAAGTCATTGTCTCGGGATCAGTGTGCAAGACGATCCAGTGTATCATGTCTGTGCATGGGAACACAGGGTATCTGCATGCAATCCGGTACAAGCCGGACTTGTGAATGTTCACATACACTTGGCGGTCTTTTAAGTCTTCCCCAAAAGTGCATGTAAATGCTTCATTGACCTCTTGCCGTTTCAGCTTGATGTCCTTGTCTAGAAACAACTTGGTATCTTCATAGATCGGTAGACGTGCGAACACCCGCTAAACTGCTGCTCCAGTTGCACTTCTGTCTATGTCGTTTGATCCTGCTCCCTTGGAGGCCATTGATCATGTACTGCTAAGAGGCGGATGAACACCTGAAATATCTGGAGACAAAGCGACATGCATGTCAATAAATTTGTCCGTGAAAACCAAAGAAAATTCAGGAATGACATAACACATACCTGGGGAATGATAGGCAAAGATTGCACAATTTCTTCTAGGAGGCTAGGAGACTGGCTGCTAGACTTGCGCAAAAGGCAGTCTGGGATGTCTAGGGAGGCTGCCTGGCTATTGGATTTGCGCAATGCGCAATCCACGTTGATTGTTGGAATTGTGCAATGGCAATTTCAACTGGCAATGATCGCAGGCTCAGTGACTACATTGCGCAATTTTCTAGGCCAACAGTCACTATCCCTCAGAAATGCACAAAGCAAGCCTGGAGAAGAGCTCCTGGGCAAAAATGCGCATTTCTGGAGAGGAATACAAAGCCTTTCTTCCCCAGATTGCGCAATGCTGTCTTGGTGAGGCAGAGTATGGGCCAAGGCTGCCCAGACCTGCCGACGGGCAACTGAAAGCAAATGTGAAAGCGAACGCATGGCGATACTGAATGAAAATAGAAGTGATTGATTGTGCATGCAAACATTGAATGAAAGATTCATAAAACAGAACAACATGCATGTGGGTGAAGCAAGTCCCCGAATCGGCGACCATTCGCGAAAAGCAGTTTCATGCATGGGGCAACAGTGAGTTAGCAACGAAAACTGAAACGGTGCTAGTACAAGCTAGTATGCATGTAAATGACAGCAAGCGTTCAAAGAAATCAAGCAAACAACACTCACACAAGCGAAAACAAAAAAAGTGACAGAAATGCTGAAAAAGACAAGTTGAGATCACTTACCCATGAATAGCTGAGCCGGACGTGTCGAAAAGTCCTGGATGTGTTGTGGGATGTGAGAGCTCCAAGATCGATGTGAAAGAGTGAGCTCTGGTGCATCGAATAAATAAGTTTGCGCTCTAATTCTAAAACAAACTTTGCATGTAACCTCCAGCAACTAAAAATAGCTCCCTGAAACAAGGGATGCTTTTTGCATGTTACCTTTTGCTATTCCGGGAAAAAGCAAGCCATGCATGCAAGTCAAGTTTCCTCGGTCCCGGGTGGAACTGGTCAACCCAACTGCACATGCAAGAGGTTGCTTAGCTGTTGGTAGAAAATGCGCATTTCTGGATGGGAGTTGGGTTCGCTGCCCAGGAGATTTGCGCATTTCTGGGCAGAGCAGCTGACTGCTGCCTAGGATTGCACAATTCCTGGGCTGAGCAACCCTGCTGCGAAGAAATGCGCAATTTTCTGGATGAAGCCTGACTGGCAGAATTGTGCAATTCTGAAGCCTAGCAGGCTGCCAGACTAAATTGCACAATTTCTAGAGGGAAGGCTAGCTGCCCTCCAAAATTGTGCAATTTATTAAGGAAGCTGCTCAACCTACAGCTAGACCAAGTCCGGAGGAACAACTTGTGAAGGGAATGCATCAAGATTTGATTAATAGTCTGTCTTTCTGCAAGAAAATCACTGAAGCTTGTGTACTTGACAAAGGAAGACAAGGTCCTGTGAAAGGTTGGTAGGGAGGCTCCAAAATGAAGCTAAGGCAAAATTTTGGAGGGTGGTTGTAGCCACTACAACAAGACAGCGAGGTGTAACTACAGAGATCACAATGCGGATTGTAGCAAATAAAGTTTCAGTGTAATCTCTTGATGTAATCTCTGTCTCACAAGTATTCGGTGCCACCACAGGAAGAAGGTCACAAATGTGTGACAATATCTTAGTACTATTGCAAGGGAGAAGGTCTCGGTGCTATCATCAGTGACTATGGTTCAGTGATATGAATTTAGAATTCGGTGCTACTAAAGAAGGAGAGGTTTGGCATCCTTGATAAACTCAGTGACCACAGTTCAGTGTCATCTCATATGGTGCAAGATCTAAAGTAGAAGGAACTGAGAGAGAGTAAACGAGAAGGTGGAAGAGGACTTGTGTCTTGGTCTTGGAGTGGCTGATAGGTCAAGCGTCTTGGTCTTGGTATTCGTCAATTGGAATGTCTATAAGAAGAATTTGTGCCAATTTTCCTCTCAAAGAGTGAGAGGTTTTGGCCCTGGCTCATAACCTACATTATGTGTCTCTTGTTTATTTATGTTCATGTATTGGTCGTTGTTTGATGAAGAACAACACTAATAACTTAAGTAAAGAAGATCCTAATCTAAAATTATAAAAAGCACTCACAACAGTTATTAATGGAAGAGAAATAACCTAACTATTGATGCCCTAGATTTCTCAACAGGCAGAAAGCTAAGGTTGTTCTAAGAGCGAAGGTTACTTGGCTCGTTATACACTGTGCCTATTGTAATGGAATTTAGTATGCAATCTTAAGGGAAGATATGTACCCGAAAATATTGAAGAATTCTGAAATGTTGAGGAACTCTGGCTCTAATACCAATTTTAATCAAAGGCTCCCTCAAAGAGGAAATGAGCTTGAAATTCGACAATTTTCTGCACTTTATGAACTACCAAAAACCTTTACATGAACCTTAATACAAGCCCAACACCTTTGCAATTCTCCCTTCTCTCGGCTTCTTGCCTCCTCAGGACTCAGTGCTAAGAGTGATCCAAGACTCCAAGTGAACCTCAAGCATATTCAGGATGAGCTTTATGCAAAATTAGTATACGAAACAATATACTAGAGTCACAATCTTAGAAAATTCTTTTATAAACAGAGTTGAATGGCTAAATAGTACATACCAAAGCAGGTTTACAAACTCAAATAGACTCTCTAAAAATCACGCCACTTTAGGTTCACACATGCATCTGCATGCACATGTGCAGGCTTGTCGGATTTCCTCTAGACTTGTCTTTGAAGTTGGTCAAGACGCATACATGATCACACTCAGCACAATTGCAGGGCAAGAACCAACTCAAAAACAAACTCTTCACTGACTCTCTCCCCCTTGAATGCCCCATAATGAGTTCAACCTCCTTATTTATAGAAATCCAAAGAGGTTTTCGGGCATTCTTTGGATCATGACTTCCCTGACAATCCACACAGGAATTGTCCTAAAAGCGGGGATTCTGACAGAATAGACCAGTTGAATTCCATAGATTCTTTAGGATGTGGGTCAGTGCACACCTTTAGTCAAAGAAGTCCTATGAGTCTTAAATGAATCGTTCGGAAAGTAACCACATACAAACTTTGGAATGACAAAACAAGGATGTACAGACTCGAAATGACACTGGTTTGGAGAGGAAAGGCCCCTCTCCTAGTCAACATTCATATATATGCCACGATATTGTCCTCTGTAGTATATGGTATCCCATTTTTGGGAGAATATTTTCCTGACAACTATAGGCATGCCTTGTAGATTTTGTACACTTATTTTCATTTTCATGATCCACTAATGGTGTCCTTTTATGAAAAAATCCATCATGTGCCTTTCATCCATAATTTCAGTGTACTAGAGATCTCAAATTTTTTCAAGAGGATACCCAAAATCTTGCTATTCAGATCAATGATCCATGGGTCCACTATGCTTCTATTTACACCAAATTTTTTCCACCAATCTAGGAACCAGTGAGGCCTTTGGCCACATAGTGTAGTGTTTATTCCACCGATCTTTAGAAGAGCTGTGTAGGTTCTTCTAGTATTGTCTTTGCATAGTAGATCATACCTGACATGGTATATGAACAAACTCTCAGAAAAGCCATGCAAGGTTATCTGTCCATTATATATTGTATGTCCTAGAAACTTGATTGAGGTTTTGAACAACTCCATCTTTTTCTTGGAGACTACCAATCCTGCATCTTTTATAACTTCGAGAAATTTCATCAATGTTTAAAATGTCATCCAAATGAATTTGAAAAACCAAGAATGTCATCTATATATACAATGAGCCAATCAAAGTAAGGTTTTAGCACATTGCCCATTACCCTTTGGAATTTTGTTGGTGCATGTTTAAGTCCAAAAGGCATTACATTTCATTCATAATGTCCTGCAGGAACACTAAATGTGGTCTTGAATTTGTCCTCTTCTTTGATGGCTACTTGCCAAAATCCTGACTTCAAGTCAAACTTAGAAAATATTTTAGCTCCTGCAATTCTATTTACAATGTTGGATTTGTGAAGAATACCATATGCATTATCTTCTATAACCCAGTTCAATGGTCTGTAATTTATGACAAGTCTGAGGACACCTCTAACTTGTTATGAATGCTTATTTACATAGAATCCATAGTAGTTCCAAGGGCTCTTGGATTCTTTGATTAGTCCTTTTTCCAAAAGTCCCCTTATTTCTTCTTAACAAAGGGTTTGATGTTCAACGTTCATTAGGATGGCTCTGCTCTTGCATGGCTTACCTTCATAAGATGATTTGTATGGGATTTCAATGAGATGTTTTCTCCTTTTCCAAAATGCAATAGGAATTTTAGAACAAACTTGATCGTCAAATTGTTCTGCAATCCTAGTATTTTTGCTTTGATTTCTTCCTTTTGCAACTACTCTTCAATCTTCAAATTGGATATGAATTGTTTAAGATCTTGGATCTTTTCTATTTCTTCTTTATAGTTTTTTCCACTTGTACCATGGTTGACAGTTGTGCAGTGGATACAAATGGAAGGATAATCCTAGTCCCAGTTCTAGTTTTGTTCACCCTTAAAATAGATGGCATTGTTATGAAGTATCCTGCTTTCCCATCTTTTGTTCTAGTAGACCCATGAGGTTCAATTGTTGCAAGAAAGTGTGTCCCTAATATACAGGCCGCTAGGATGTTTGCAAGTAAAAATTTCATGTCAAAATAATAATGATCAAAACACAAGGTCGCCTTTGGCACTCCATAATCCATTTGAATTGATGTATTCCCTAGTCCAACAACAAAATGATTTGAGTGAACATGATAAAGACTGGGAATGATTTCTTGGTTAAGAATATTCAGGTTGGAGCCAGAATCCATCAGAGCTTTCAATTTGAAACTTTGTTCTTCGATTCTCAGCTTAATGAGGATATGATACTTTCGGTGTTGAATAGCAAGTATCCTCACTACATTTAATCCTTCAATGTGTTGAGTATCAAACACGTTGACACTCAAATATCCTCTAAAGGAGGATGTATTTGGTCAAGTTGTCTGAGTTGGGTCTTGAGAACTTTCAGTTCCTGTTTCGCCCATTCATCTATGTGGCAGCTTTGTTCTAAGGCTTTTGTTTTTTCCTTAAGTTTTGTTATCTCTCTTCTTAGGTTATTTATTTCTTTCGCCAAATCATTTATTGTTAGTGGTTGTGTCCTCTCATTTCTATTGTGCCTTATAAATTATTTTGTATTTCTTTAAAAGCTCGCATCAACAAAATTTGCCTTTCTAACTTGGGTAGTAGGCATTTCTGAGGACTTATAGGATTTTTCCATTGTTTTTAAAAACGAATCCAGGAGTGTTGTCTTAATATCTCCTTCAAGTGGGGCTTTAATCTGTGTTAGCCTTTGGGCATCTACATCTCCTCCTATTTGAGCCATACAAACTTTTAGCTTATGAGCAAATGTTGATTCTTCATCTATGTCATCTTCTTCACTACTACTAATGATGCTTTCATTGTTGCAATTACAAACATCTGGATTTGTGCAAGAACATCCATTAGTAATCAATGTTACTACTCAAACTAACAGGGGTCCTAAAAGGGAATCCTTGAAGGGCTACTATTAAGCTAAAAGCAACAATGGAGCGATAGCCCACTGTCACCTCGATTAAGGCTCTCTACTCTTTACGGACTTTCACTAACCGAAGGAGACTCATTATGGTAGGGATCATGAAATGGATGGACCAATGATAGGGTGAGGGGTGATCCTGGAAGCTTATTCACAAGAAGGGATCAAATATGTGGCTTGCTTGTCTTGGAAGACAAGATGGAAGGTTCTCAAGGAAGGGCTTGGGGAGAATTTCAAGGGTTAAGTTTTGAGTATGTGTCTTATAAAGGAGATCCCTAAGCCCTAGAATTCTTGTGGAAACTTAGGTTCCAGGTGATATTTGAAGAATTAACCTTGATAGTGCATGGGATCACACAGGACCAAATGGACCCAATGTTAGGTCAAGGGGATAGCATTTAGCATCCAATGATATGCTTGACCTAATTAGGGAGGGGAAAGGGATTAAGGAATGAATTTTCAATAAAAGGCAATGCAAGTATCCCAATGAGGTTTGTAGCCTAAGGGAAACCAAGGGCAAAAATTGGTCTTCAAGCTAGGGCTTGCAATATCTCAAGATCCCACTATAGGAATGTCACGAAATTTAGAGGGTCTCTTGAGAACACACCAACGCAGTTGTGGACCAAAAATGAAAGTATTTGGACAACTAGATTGTAAGATAATTGATGCCCTAGGAAACCTAGAGGACTAGACCTATGCCAATGTCTCCAAGCTCCAAAGGGGGTTAACCAAGTGCCCTATTAGGAGTTTTCCATTTTTAAAGGGGATAATATGACCAAGGTACATCTGTCAAATGGTGGTGGCATGTGATAAAGTGATGGTATGGAGTAGGGTATGGAGGGGGCAATAATGGATCACATGCCAAGGTGCAAGGGTAGCTAATAAAGGGGAAGCCCACACTTGGGTATATAATGTATAAGAGGAGCAATCGTGGTACATGAGTTACCTTGGCCTTGATTTTTCTAAGCCTCTTCATACAGCCTTTGTCTTTTATGATTTTTCTTTGGTTAATTGTTTGGGGCTCAAGGATTAAGAGCATGATATGTAACGTCTAGCAATGGATACCCCCTTTGAGGTGGGGTATTCATTGCCTACCAGGGGTTGGGACAATCATGGGTTCTTGAATGATAAAAGAGGCTCATCTAGGACCTATAGGAACCAGGGTGATGGCCATGAGAATGGGGTAGAGCTCATGCATTGGCTTTTGCCCATGTGTTAAATGTGTTTGTATCGGCCTTTTTTGTATGTTGTGGTACATTTTCCTGTTGAATGTGGCCAATTAAGCTTTTACTTTTCTTTTTAGCTGCATCAACCTTCGGGGCATCGTTCCAAGCCCAACCTAAGGTGTGGGCAATGGGAAGGGGAGGCTAACCCTATGTGGATCTAGTGGAGGAATGTGGACCCAAGAGGGAGAAATGATGAATGGGGTTATAATGAGCATAGGGGGAGTGATGTATGTGGATAAGGTAGTGGGACCACACAACCAAAATCAGGGTTTCCCATGAAGTACCATCCCGAGATCCCAAAGGTCAGTAAAAGAGATCCCACGGGACTAGGGCCCAAGGGTAACATCCAAAAGAAGTCTAGGGGACAAGAGCACAAACCTAGCCTACTCTTTCCACCGAATCCCCCCATTCATTCATGCCCAAAAGTCTCCATTATAAGTAAACTACGATGCTCAATTACCAAATGACAAGGCATACCTTTAGATTTGGGAGGCCCACCTTCAAACATATGACCATGACAGATGGGTGAGGAACTACATGGCTGGCTTAGGTGGCGGACAAATGGCACAACGAACTAGTTGGTGGCTACAAGGGGTTGTTGGTTGTCGGTTGAGGACCCATCGTGGAGAAAAAATTTCTCCTAGGGATATCACCCACAAAGTGGTGGGTAACATTCCGCTCCAACTAGGACATGAGCTCTCAAGAAAATGGTGAACCTACTCAAACAGGAAGTCATGAGAACACCAACAATCTCTTGGTTACGGTAGACCTGTTACTTGTGTTGAGAAATCAATGCTAGTAGGATTAGGGTTAGATTTCTCTTTCTTGATAATTACGTGTGAATTATTTTGACTTCTTTTACTTATTTATTATATTATCTTTCATCAAGAAATTACCAAATTATGTGTGCATGAAGATCACAAAAACACAGGACACTAGATGTAGGCACTCTACTAAGGCAAAAACCCCTATCTAGGGGAAAACCCAGTCAAAATTTCTCCCTTCAATAGTTTTCTTTGAGACTCTTCAACCTAGACAAAGACCTCCTCCACACCAAGCCAACATCTCCTTCTTCGATCCAACCTTTGACCTAGTAGCAACAGCACTTCAACCCTAGCAACTTCGACTTGGCAGCTTTCAGCATCAGCAGCTTCGACCTTGACTAGGAGACTTCGATCTTGTAAACCAGCCCACACGAGAGAGAGAGAGAGATACCAAAATTTCGATTTCTTCTTCCTTTCCTCCTTGACCAAACTCGCACTCCTTTTAGCCTTTTCCTTCAACTTCGCACTTCTTCCCAGCGTCCAGCTTCAGATATCGAACTATGCTTGAGAGAGTGAGATGCTCAATTGAAGTCGAACTTCCTTGTATATATAGCCTTCCAATGAGATTGAATTGCCTTCCTTGAGGCCAACTTGGTGTGGAGGTTACATAATCATTTTTGACTCAAAAATAATTCTTTTTACATTGTTCGAAAGCCCAAAAAGGGTCTCATAAAATATACAATGACTCTAATGACTCTTTATTAATCCTAGGATTCCACAATGGGGACTTTGACTAATAAAATGATAACCCAAGCATGAAGCCCATGCTTTAATAAGTCATTGTAATAATAATAAAAATTATTTTGACAAATACATTTTATGAAGACCGAACCTAGTTACATTTTTCAAAAACCTACACATGTTCAAGACTAAACCAATGGGGTAGCATGTTTCTATGGTGTCTTATTATCACACATGCTTAGTGTTAGGTTGTAAAATCAACAGACAAAATGAAAATTTGGATATAAATGCAATTAATCTACCATGAGAAATATCATATGATGTTAGTTCTAATGCGAAAATCAACATGCAATGCATCCTACCCTAACATGCATATAACATTATGCAAGCGCTAAGTATAATCATATAACCAATGTAACTAACCTATTATTAAATCAATATAAAAAAAATTCCCTTATGAACCATCATGAGGCAGGGGCCCAAATATCACTTTTTCCATTACAAGATTTGCTTGATGAACGGTAAGGGTGGGAGGCGGGAAATTTGAGGACCATGCATCAATGGTCATAAACAAGGAGGGAAAAGAGGAATCCAACTTATACAACCTTTCTTGTAATGAAAATATGCAAAACTCAACCACCAAGCTCATAAACTTTCGATGATTGGCAACCTCGGGCATATCCTCCTCATAGCATAACAAGATAGATTGCTTATCCACATCCACACTTAAATTTTCCTGATTATCAAGGGATGAACAAGGTGGACTATGATCATCATATCTTGGAAAGAACCATAATCTCCTTTCAGGGTATTGAGAAAGTTCCTCAATTTCATGGCCCTCAGGGGATTCATTAAGAGGGGCATCAAGCTCTTCTTGGCTTCTAATGACATCATGATCATTAGAATGAGGATCATCATCTTGAAACATGTAAAATAGGCCTCTCCAATGAGCCATGTATTGCCATCCAAATCTTCGTAAGATCTTAGATATGAAGTTGCCAAGGTGAATTTAGAGATGCCTAGAGAGATGCTTGCTTCACCCTACAAGCATTGACCTTAAAGCTCAATGAAGAACTAGGGCTTCATTCTTCCAATGGGGTCACCAAATGATAGATCAATAATGTCGTATGGACACGTCTCGTGTCCCCGGCAATGACACCAGAAATGTTACCGCTCAAACTCGCAGGGGTCCTAAAAGAGAATCCTTGAAGGGCTACTACTAGGCTAAAGTCAACAATGGAGCGATAGCCCACTATCACCTTGGGTAAGGCTCCCTACTCTTTACAAACTTTCACTGATGGAAGGAGACCCGTTATGATAAGGATCATGAAATGGATGGATCAATGATAGGGAGAGGGGTGATCTTGGAAGTCTATTCACAAGAAAGGCTCAAATATGTGGCTTGCTTGTCTTGGAAGACAAGATGGAAGGCTCTCAAGGAAGGGCTTGGGGAGAATTTCCAGGATGAGGTTTTGAGTATGTGTCTTATAAAAGAGATCCCTAAGCCCTAGAATTCTTGTGGAAACTTGGGTTTCAAGTGATCTTTGAAGAATTAACATTGATAGTGCATGGGACCACATGGGACCAAGTGGACCCAAGGTTAGGTCAAGGGGATAGGATTTAGTAACCAATGATATGCTTGACCTAATTAGGGAGGGGAAAGGGATCAAGGAATGAATTTTCAACAAAATGCAATGCATGGATCCCAGTGAAGTTTCTAGCCTAAGGGAAACCAAGGGCAAGAATTGGTCTTCAAGCTAGGTCTTGCGATATCTCGAGATCCCACTGTCGAAAACTCATGAAATTTGGAGGGTTTCTTGAGGGCACATCAATGCAGTTTTGGAAAAAAAAATCGAAGTATTTGGATGGCTAGATTGTGAGATAATTGATGCCCTAGGTGACCTAGAGGATTAGACCTAGAGAAGAGGAGAGGGGAGAAGAAAAATGGTTTAAGGTGATCACCATATGGAGGACTAGTGCCTAATCCTTTGGGGAGATTTGGAATCAAGAGTAATTATGACTATGGACATTGAATTTTCTATGTCAATGAGGCCTCAAAGACAACTTCGCATAGCATTAGGGTAGCAACAAAAGAAACTTCAAGAACTTCATACATTGTTTTGCAAGATTGATGGCTTATCAAGATGAATTTCAATGAAGAAGCACCTCTAGGAACATTCATTCATAATACATGGGCCATACATGAAGCATCACTATCTAGAAACCGAATTTCCACAACTTCACAGAAATGGATGGAGTAAACTAGCCCAAGTATAGCAAAATCCCAACAGCAATGTATTTGACAAGAATAGAAAAGAAAATAGCATCAAATTGTACTTACATGTATTACGAGTATATCCAACCATCAAGAATTTGCCAACAAGAAGCTCCAAGACAAGAGAAAATAATCCAAACATCAAAATTTGATGCTAAAATGAATCCTCGTCACTTCTATTTATACACATCTAATGAGTTTGATTTAACTAGTTAGGCCTACATTAGTCCCTAAAATAAAATAATGTGCAAAATAACTATTGGTGACAAGCCCACCGTACTAGCTCATAAACAAAAGAATAAGCCTCTTAAGAGGTTGAATGGTCAATAATAAATGTCGGTGGGCCTTCTAAGAACCCTGATGAAGTCCATAAGTGCCATAATGATGAATAGGACTCCCAAAAGTAGTGGACAAGGAGTTGGCCCCTTGTTCTCCAAATGATAAACCTGTGGTGCTCTTAATGGGTGTGGGGGCACACAAGTAACCTCATGGGTCTCCAAGTAGGTAAAAGATGCATGTAGACCATCTACAAGGGCTCAAATGATGATGTAAGTGACGCCACATCAGTATACAAGTCCTGGGTCATCTGCCAAGTGCATGATACAACTATAGGGTCGGATGGGCATGGTGAACCAAGTGCATCTTCCTCGTCCAATAGATGAAACTCGAGCAATCTTTGAACATCTCTAGGGATCCATGGAATGTTGTCTACTGTCATGGAGACCCATGGCTCTCTACACACGCTCTACATGTGCCAATGTGGTCCTCTAAAGGTTTACGACCCCTTATAGGGAGACCAAACCCAAAATGGAGACCATCTATAATCCTGCATAAGATCCAATGCCTCCCCTTGCCTTCCAGTGCAACAAGTTATTTAAAGAAATCAAGTTAAAGAGTTTACAAACCATGGACAACAAGTGGGCACTTCATAATGGCATGCCCTTCCATAGTGGGCTTTGGCATGTGCTAATATCTCCAAGCTCCAAGGGGGGTTAACCAGGTACCCTATTAGTTGGTTTCTACTTTTAAAGAGGATGATATGGTAAAGGTACATCATTCAAATGGTGGCGGCATGTGATAAAATGATGGTATAGAGTAGGGGATGGAAGGGGCAATCTTGGTTCACATGCCAAGGTGCAAAGGTAGCTAATAAAGGGGAAGCCCAACTTGGGTATATAATGTATAGGAAGGAGAAATCGTGGTACATAAGTTACCCCGGCCTTGATTTTTCCACCCCTATTCATACGCCTTTTCCCTTGTATGATTTTTCTTTAGTTAATTGTTTGGGGCTCAAGGAGTAAGAGCATGATATGTAAAGTATAGCAGTGGATACCCCCTTTGAGGTGGCGCAGTTCATTGCCCACCAGGGGTTGGGACAATCATGGGTTCCTGGATGATAAAAGAGGCTCATCTAGGGCCTATAGGAACCAGGGTGATGGCCATGAGAATGGGGTAGAGCTCATGCATTGGATTTTTTCCACGTGCTAAATGTGTTTGTCCCGGCCATCTTTTGCATTTTGTGGTACATTTTCTTGTTGAATGTGGCAAATTATGCTTTTACTTTTCTTTTCAGTTGCGTCAACCTTCGGGGCATCGTTCCAGGTCTGACCTAAGGTGTGGGCAAGGGGAAGGGGAGGCTAACCCTATGCGGACCCAATGGCGGAATGTGGACCCAGTAGGGAGAAATGATGAATGGGGTTATAATGAGCAGAGGGGGAGGGATGTATGTGGATAAGGTAGTGGGACCATGCAACCAAAATTAGAGTTTCCTATGAAATACCATCCCGAGAGCCCAAAGGTCAGTAAAAGAAATCCCACAGGACTAGGGCCCAAGGGTAACATCTAAAAGAGGTATAGGGGACAAGAGCACAGATTTAGCCTACCCTTTCCGCTAAATCCCCACATTAATTCATGCCCAAAAGTCTCCATGATAAGTAAACTACAATGCTCAATTACCAAATGACAAAGCATACCTTTAAGCTTGGGATGCCCACCTTCAAACATATGATCATGACAGATGGGTGAGGGACCACATGGTTGGTTCAGTTGGCAGAGAAATGGTGCAACGAGCTAGTTGGTGGCTACAAGGGGCTGCTGGGTGTCGGTTGAGGACCATCGTGGAGAAAAAATTTCTCCTAGGGATAACACCCACAAAGTGTTGGGTAACAAGCAACAAAGCTTCTTGTTCAATATCAGAGAAATCTTTTGAATCAATATCAAAATCTGAAGTTTATGAGCTAGAATCACAACATCCTTCATTTAAGATATGAAATTCTTATCTTTAAATATGAAAGGGGCAATGTGGACATTGGTTTGCATTGTGTCTATTCGAACCACATGGATTACAGTGGATAGCAGAGATTTGCTGAGAACTTTCAGCCCTTTCAACTTCCTTTTTAAAAATTTCTTGTGATTTCTTTCCTTTGCCTCTTTTAGAGGCTTCTCCTTGTGGGCACATATTTGTTGTATTGTCTGGTGTTCCACATAGCCAACAAACAAAATTCTATCTGGCCTTTTATTTTTTCTGTTTTTAATTTGTTGTCTTCAGGATTGTAGCACTGGGTCTTTGGGACTGTCATGAACTTCCTTTTCCCTTTTTGGGAAAAAGATCTTGATTTATTCCTTGTCTTCTGAATTTTCCTTAAATCTTTCTTGGCCTTTTTTACTTCTTTTGAGAGGGTCTTCAATAGCTAGGCCATATTTTTCACAGATAGATTTACTATCTAGAAATCTAGACATCTTTTGGATTGATTTATTGATCTTCATATTTGTGCGCAATCCAACTAAAGAACTGGTAACTATGCAATATATTTCTCCCCATGTGTATAATTCAAATGATTGTTTGAAAATGTCTTGTGCTTTCAGATATTCCACAAACTTACCAAGTAAGGCAGCAAGATATACCTGTTTCCACAGTGGATTTTTGTTGTCTCTTACTTCAGAAATTCTTTGCTTCCATTCTCTGTGGAAATCATTATAATACAACATTTTCTTGCACTTTACGTTCATGAGGATGATTAAATGTTTGTCTGCTATTCCTTGTTCTGTTCCACACCAATGCTCCAATATAAGTGTAGTCATAGCACCTATCATTTTGTTTTAAGAAGTCCCATCTTCTTTCAGAACTACGTCACCAGCTTCATCTTTCAGGATTTCCCTTTCCATCTTTTCACTCATGGCAGGGGAAGATTATGTTTCCCATCATTTTGCTAATGTTCCTGTGAAGCATTGAATTATTGATTTGCATGCCTCTATTTCTGATTTAGCTTTCATGCACATTACTCTATAGGATACAAACATCCTATCAATCATTTTCCTAATTTGTCCTACTGACAAATTGTCAATATTCCATTCAGAGTAATATTCATCTGCACAAGATTGAACTTCAGGAAATTTTCCCTTGCCATACAGATTTGGTGTTGGTGGTCTATATGAATGAGGTGGTAAAGGTTCTCTAGCTGGGAGGACATGAGTTACTGTATATTTCTTTTCTTCTGGTGGACTCATTGGCTGTTTTTTGGGAAACAAGTGAGAAAAATTTTCAATTGTGGGAGCAGAAATATTTTGGACAGAGTGAGTGAATAGGTGTGTCAAAGGGATGGATTTGTTCTTTTCTTTATGGATTCTTGAAATCCTTTCTTCAATCCTTTATGTCTTCTCATCAATATTTGTAACAATTTGCCCTACTTCAGAGAAAGTTGTTTCTAATCCTTCTGTTAGCTCTTCTCTGAATCTTTCAGTGGTGGATGCATCTCTTACTACTAGAATTTTAGTATCTCAAACTTCTTCTCTAATTTTTGTAACCTTTAGAGTTAGATTATTCATTGAAGAGAGGACTGAGTTTATAGACACTTGAATATTGTTTGTATGTTTCTTTCTAGCATAATCATTTGTATGTACCATAAACATAGCCTACCATGCCTCTTAGGGCAAGATTTTTCCAGTTTACTTGTTCTGAGACTGTTTGAATTCTTCTATCAGTATCAGCCAGCTGGCTTTCTTCTTTTAATACCAAAGGAAGAGCTCAGACTGTTTTTCTTCTTCTTCTAGTACTAAGCCTCTAAATGGAGGAAATGAGGAATTAGACTCAATTTTTTGGCCATCTAGGATTTTCCAATTATGTCTAGGGGTGCTTGCTTCTGCTTCAAACTTCTTTCCTGTTTCTAACATTTATGCTGTCATCTCTTCTTGTTTGGATTTCCAAACAAAGAAGGATATCCAACAGTTTTCTTTCTGCATGAAGCTTTGTCATTCTGAGGCTAGCTTAGTTTTAGCTTCCTGTTGAGTTATTGCATTAATCTGGACTAATTCATGATGAGTGCATAAATCCCAGTTTATCATTTTCTTCATCCAATTTGGATCTACTTGCCATTTCTTGGCTCCATTCATGAGTGAGAAGAACTTATGCCTCTCTGAGATAGATGGTCTCCTTATATCTTCTGGGATTGGGTTGTTGAATCTACACTCAGGGATGACAGAGTTGGCTTGCTCTATGTAGCCTAGTCCATATCTGGGGGTGCCTGGGGGCCTGCACTAACTGATTATGAGTTGTTACTGCTATAGCATGAGGGCACTTTTGTATTCAGTGATTGCTTATGCATGTTGTTAAGAGAGAGCATTTTGTTGTTGACTAGGGTTTTCATAAGGCTTGTTGTTATGAACAGAATATTGCTGTGAGGAGATTTAGCTACAAAGCGCAGTGCAGTGTCTAATGATGTTAGTTTGGGCAGTCGGGGTTTGTTGCAGCATATGACCAAAAGTTCTAGGGTTGATCCATAAGCAAAGTTGTTTGATGTAATGTGAGCAAAACCATTGAGATTGTTGTTCAGAGAAATACTACAATGAGAGCAAAGATGCTAAGAGGGAATTGTTGAGAGGACAGAGTACTGGGCTAATATGCATGTTGATGACCATTGGATAGATGAGCATTGCTAGGGTTTGATATGATACTGCTGCCTAGTTGAGCAAAATTGGTGTTGAATATGTGCATTGCAGAGAAGTTTGGCATTGATGCATGTTTGATGAAATAGAATTTGACAGCATGATGAGTAGAGAATATTGTTGACAAAGAGCAAAGAGAAGACTGAGTTGTTGAGATTGTCTAGCTAGGGTTTGGTGCAAAAGCAGAATTTGATTGAAGCTAGAGTTTCATGTACAGACTAAGCAAAAGCAGATTTAATTGACCAGAGATTGTATTGTAGGTTGTTTTGTATGATTCTAAGCATAAGTGAATTCAGTCTGAAAATATATGAAACGTGTTCTGCTTGTTGAATAGGTTGGCAGGATGGTGCAATGTAGGAGAGTGGAGTCTTCTTCAGGTTAAATCCTGAGAACACTTCAAGGTGGCAGGGTGGTGCTAGGGTAGGTTAGAGCTTGCGCAGGGTGTTGGACCATCCTTTCATTTAGAGTTGATAAAGCCAGTGCATTGGAGTGTCCTTCCAGTGGGAGTTGGTATATCAAGGAGTTGGAACGTCCTCCCAATTGGAGCTGGTAAATCAACGCATTAGAGCGTCCTTTAGGTTGGATCCTATAAACCAACGTGTTGGAGCCTCCTTCAATTGATGTTGTAAAACTTGGAAGTTGGAGCTTCCTAATTGATGTAAAAATTTCGAAGACCTATGTGGTTTTACTCCTAAAAGGGTTTCCACCTATCTTGATGTTGTGCATTGTTGAATGGTGTTGTTTATTATTCATGTGATGTGATGTTGATTTGTCTGAACTAATGTCAATGTGAATTTATTACTCTGAGGATTAAAAACTAACTAATTAAATAGAAATATGGATTCACCCCCCCTCTCAATATTTCCAACATATGGACCAATGCCACAATGTACCAAGGCTGACCCCATCAGACACTCAGCCTTTGGAGCTCTTAATTGAATCACATGGAGTTCAGAGTGTTGGACCCCGACGCCATGATGTGTCAAGAGTGGGCCCATTGAACTATCGGGCCTTCAAGCTTTTGGGTTCCCAAAAGAGTAGCTGTGTGGGAAGATCAAGAACCCGATGCCAGGACGACATGGCTTCGAGGTGGACCCAATGAGCTTGCAGGCCTCTAGACCACCAAGCTTTTCAAAGGAACTAAGTGGAGAGCGGGCCTAGAGATCAACGATTGAGATTGATGAAGGGGGCCCCCTCTTGGTCAATGTTTAACGAGTAGTATGGGAGAATGGTTGGGATTAGCACTAACCCACTTGTCTCCGATCGAAGGCTGAGATCAATTGAGGTCCCCCCGCTTCCCCAAATTCGAAAACACGTTTGGTAGGGTTCCGGCTACTAGTGGTTTTGGTCGTGGCGATTTCATACATCAGGGTTGCACTCAACAGAGTAGGGTGACCTAGCCACCTTAGCATGGGGACCCTATGGGCCCCATGGGGTAGTGATGTGGATTGGAGGGGTGTCAAACCTCGACACTTTGAATTGAAGTTGGAACAAAAGCGAGGTAAAGTAAGGCCAAATGTTGAGGCATCGAGATGATGTGGACCGGTGGGCTCCACCTCAGGCTCTGAGTGCACTGGATTGAAGCTATAGGTCTCGGACCTCAGACCTCGACACTTCTACTTGAGGCAATTGTTGAGGGAGGAGAGGAGGAAACCCCTGATGTCAAGGCACCAACATGACGTGGGCCATGTTGAAAATGTTGATTTTCTAGGGCGTAGGCTAGAAATAATTTTTCTTCTACATGATAACTACTTCCAATGATTAGTTAGCATAAATTCCACAAAACATTCATTAAAAAAATCATTAAGTTGTTATATAGAACAAATACATATATATCAACTAGTAAATCATGTAAATAACCATGAAACCATGAGACAAGAGACAAAAATTAGGCATGAGGCTAAAGCAACACTGACAAGGGGGAAACACATAAATTTTTCCTTATGAGAGAGAGAGACTTCCACATTCATCAATACATAAAAAATAACCATGTCAAGATAATAACCAAACCATTAACCAAGAACAAGAGAGATCCCAAGCCAAGTGCCAAGCTTTCCTTCACATTTCGGCCTCCTCCTTATACTCTCAACTTCGCTAGATTAGAGCTCAAACAAGATAGATCAGTGATGCAAAATGAGGTGAGATGTCTCCTTTATATAGACAACTTCCTTACCTAGCACCACTTTGCCACCCTTTTGAATAAAAAATGAAACAAAAAACCTCTTGGGCTCCTATACCAGGGACAATGACACAAATACAACAATATACAATCACAGTTATCTTTGCCTAAACATATGCAACCTTAGAACTACTTCAATAACTATGTCATTGTAACTCTGACCTCCAATGCAACAAAATAGATTCTAATTCATATCTTCAGTCAACTGCTTTAGATATGCCTTAGAACATACCTCGGATTGAGCTTTTAGTAGCTTAGATCTCCCTCAAAAACTATGCCTCTAAAAAGACTGTTGATCTCAAAAGGTAACTCAGATCTGCTTCAAGACTTCTACAAGGATGACATCGGGGTCTGCTCCAAACTTCTACAAGAGTGACTTCAAGTTATGTTCCAAACTTCTACAAGAATAACTTCAAGATATGCTCCTAACTTCTACAAGAATAAACTCAAGATATGCTCCAAACATCTACAAGAATGATGCCAAAATAACTTCAAAAACTGTGCCAAAATCCTTTAAAATGTGCCAAAATTCCTTCCGTAGATAGCCTCCCCAATCTGGCCTCTCCTCACTTCCGTTTCATGAGATATGAACCCCAGAGACACTTTTTTTTTCATTGCGTGTTTCAATATATCTGAATTTTCCTTGAGCGAATTGCTAAAATGCCTCCTCCTCATGTCTATATATAGCACATTTGGGGACTAGGTTGGGCCGACTTAGCCACTAGCTGGATTGGCTTGTGCAACTGCAAAATGCGTAGTGAATATTCAAAAAATCATTTCTCCTCAACCGTGAGGAGTTAGAGGGAGTTCAATATACCGTTGGAAATATCTTGAAATAAGCTTTCCAACCATGTATGTTATACTTCCAATTGACCTAGGTAAATGGAGTAAAAATACATTCAAAGATAGGGTATCCAAATGGAGCATCAAAAATCCAAAAATCATTTCTCTTCAACCATGAGGAGTTAGAGGGAGTGCCATATACCATTGGAAAGGTCTTGAGGAGGGTTATGTGATGATATAGACCTCCTTTTAATTTGTTTTGGATTTGACCACCATTTCCTTGATTTTCTTTTGACTGTTAGTTTTGCATTTGGGGGCTTGTTACCCACCACCTGTGGGTAGTATGCATAGGAGAAAAGTTTTTCTCCTAGATGGTCCTCAGCCGGTAACCCCTTGTAGCCACCATATAGCTTGATGTGCCACTATCTTCGCTACCTGAGCCAGCCATGTAGTCCCTCACCCATCTATTATGATCGTATGTTTGAAGGTGGGCCTCCTAACCCGAAAGGTATGACTTTTATTAGTGTAGTCAAGTAATTTTGTTTACTTTTCATGGACACTTTTGGGCATGGATTGGTGGGTGGATTCGGCAAAAAGAGTGGGCTAGGTCTGTACTCTTGCCTCCTTTGCCCAATTTGATGGTTAGCCTTGTATCCTAGTCCCATGGGATCTCCTTTACTAGCTATTTCCTTTAGAACTATCACTACATGGGAAATCCTGATTTTGGTTGCATGGTCTCGCTTCCCGTGCCATATACATCACTCCCCTCCGCTCATTAACCCCATTCATCATATTTCCCATTCGAGTCGACATATGTCCACTAGGTCCACAAGGGGCCAGCCTCCCCTTCCCCTTGCCCACACTTTGGGTCAGGCCTACACTGATGCCCAGAGGTTGATGCAGCTAAAATGAAAAGAAAAAGCATAATTTAGCCACTCTCAACAGGAAACATACCAGAAAACGCAAAAGATGGTTGGGACATACAAATTTAGCACGTGGCCAAACACCAAGCATAAGCTCTACCCCTTATCTATGGCCATCACACTAGTTCCTATGGGCCCTAGATGAGCCCCCTCCACATCAAGGAACCCATGATTGTCCCAACCCCTGGTGGGCATTGAAATGCCCCACCTTAAAAGGGGGTACCTACTGCTATATACCACACATCATGCTCTCATTCCCTGGATTCACGAGCAGTTATGAAGAAAAACCAATAAAGGCAAAAGGCATATGAAGAAGGATGGAAAAACAAAGGTCGGGGTAACTTATGTACCATGAGTGCTCCCTTCTACACTCATAAACCAGAGTGTGGGCTTCCCTTATTATAGCTACCCTTGTTCCCTAACATGTGGCTTATAGTTTTTCCCTTAATCCCCATTCCATCTCATCATTATATCACATGCCACCCACCATTTGAAGAACTACCATGGACATGTCACCCCTTTTAAAGGGTGAAACCATCTAATATGGTCCTTGGTTAACCCTCTTATTAAGCGTGAAAACACTTGTACATGCCAAAGCCCACTATGGAAGAGCATGGCACTATGAAGTGCCCACTTGGATCCATGATTTGTGAACTCTTTTGCTTAATTATTTTGATGATTTGTTGTATTGGAGGGCAAGGGGATGCATTGGATCTTATGCAGGATTGCAGGTGGCTCTCCATTTGGGGTTTTGTCTCCCTATAGGGGTCCTATCCCTCTAGAGGGCCACATTGGCACTTGTAGGATGAGCATTGAGAGCCATAGGGCCTCCACCATAGCAGAGAGCACTTCATGGATCCCCAACGCCCTTCAGAGATTGTTCGTGTTCCACCTTTTGGATGAGGATGATGTACCTGGATCCTTATGCCCAACTGACTCCACACTTGCACCACGCAATTGGCACAGTTTCCAAGGTCCAGATGAGGATGTGTCTCATTGCAAGAGACAAAGGGAGGGTTTGTGTCATCATCCTAGCCCTTACAGATGCTTTACCGGCATTTTTGATCCACTTGGAGACCCATGAGGATGTCATCATGCCCCCATACCCACTTGGGACCACCACAGTGACTTGCTTGAAAAAACGAGGGACCAACCCCTTGTCCACTATGTTTGGAGTCCATTCTCTCACCATGGCACACTTTGGACTTCATTAGGCCTTCCCAATGGCCCAACGACTCATTATGTTTATTATTCTACCTTCTTGAGAGGCTTATTTTTATGTTATGGACCTATTTGGTGGGTTTGTCACCAAAAGTATTCTGATTATGCACAATATTTTATTTTAGGGGCATTATTAGTCTAAATTGGGCCATTTCGATCCCTTAGAGGATTGTATAAATAGAAGAGAGGCATTCTCTTTCATTCATCATCCTTGATTTGGATTAGTATCTCTTACGAGATTTTTGCACTTTTTGCTGGGATGAATTTTTGGAGCTTTTCTTGATGCACTATGGTGTTTGGATTTTGCTATTGGCTTTCGAGCTTCTCTAATGCGAAGTTGATAAATGGATATACTCTCTCTCTCATGTAAGTCGAAATTTTGATGTTATTCTTGTTATCTCACTAGTTAACTACATGTATGTTGTTATCTTTATTCTTGTATGGGTTAAATGTAATGCGAAATTCTTTTGGGACCTTGAAAAAGTGATTAAATGCATGCGTTGACCTTTGAGGGATTGGGAAAATGTTCCTAGAGGCACCTCTTAGGTTAAAGAGCTCGAAACTGTCTCCTTCGCAGATTTGAGGTATAAATATCTATTGATCTAGTTGTACTGTTGTTGCCCTTGGAGAGGCTAGCAAAGATTAATTAGGGCTCCTTAGTTCACAAAATTTCATGATCTATGTGTATCTTGACTCCATTAAGCCCAAGCGATAAGGCATTGATCCTCATATCCCTATGGTGGTCAAATAACATTTATTTTCTTCATTTATTCCAATTCTAGGGCCCAACCCCAGAAGGTCTCCTAGGGCATCACACAAAATCATTTGTAGCCATCCAAAACCCTTGCAAATTGATCCACTACCGGGTTGTACTTTGCTCCAGATGTCCTCCAAATTTCAAGCAATTCTGACAATGGAATCCTGAGATATAGCAAGCCCTAGCCACAAGACCATTTCTTGCCCTAGGTTGATTTTGGGTTAGTGACCTCATTAGGATCACTGCATCTAAATCTCAAAAGAAAATTTGCTCTTTGATCCTCTTCTCTTCCCTAATTAGGTCAAGCCCCTCCTTGGTTGATCAACACCAAACCCTTGACCTAATTTTGGGTCCACTTGGTCCTATGTGGTCCTGCAACTTTACAACTCTAATTCCATAAAGATCATGTAAAGGCCAATTTTCCATAAGGGTTTTTGGGTCTATAAAACCTCTTGACAAGATTTATTCCCAAACCCTAGCCTCAAGAATCCTCTTAGCCCTTCCTAGAGAGCATATCACCTTGCTATTCAAGCAAGAAAGCCATATAATTGAGTCTCTCTTGTGAATAGGCCTTTGGAATCATTCCTTATCCTCTTATTTGATCCATTCATCTAGTGATTCCCCTTATATTGGGTCTCCTCCCATCGGTGAAAGTCCGTAAAGAGCAGCAAGCCTTAGCTGAGGTGACAGTGGGTTATTGCTCCATTATTGCCCTTAACCTAGTAGTTGCTCTATAGGATCCCCTCCTATGACCCCTGCAAGTTTGAGCTGTAAGGCATGTGAGAATCCAAGTTAATGTCTTAAAATCTAACATAACCAACTCAAATGCTTCACTCATCCTACTTTGCACAACGGAAAATAACACATCAATGAATCAACTCGCACATGACAATTTTAAAAAAAATCAACCCATCTTTGTTATATTAACAATCTGATAATACAATTGTCTAGCGCTCCCATACCAGGGATAATGGTCCTCATATGTCCATGAGCACAAGATACAAACTAGGGCTTGTTTTCAAACACCTATGACAACCAAACTGCCCAAAACAAGATACACTGACCGTCTAGTTGATGTAGCAAGCAATCACAACTGTCGTGGTCATATCTTAAACACCTGCGAGGCCTTCACACCCGTTTTGCAACTCCTGCCTCTATCAATGTACCAACTCCTTTAGGTCACTGAACTCGGTTTATGAATCTGCACTCTAGCTGATCATTCATCCTTCAATGTATCAACACTTAGGGTCTTCTTTCAAGTTATTCACAACTTTGTTTCTGAAAAACTCTCAACTGCCCATTGTTGCTCCTCAGCTCTTTTGGGACTTCTTCCCTCTAATGTCTTCCTGTGCTACTCCAATGAAGACATACTTTGCGCTGGAGGGTTTCCACCTATCACTGTCAAATGTCTCTTCTCCAACAATGAACTTGGGCTATCCAAAACTGCTCCTTTGGGTGATCAGGCCTGAGCTCCACTTCTCTGCCCCTTCTAATAACCACATAAAGGATCACTCTCTCACTGCGCTCTAATGGACCACGAGTGTCCAATACAACTGTCCAATCTGGACCATTCATATCTGCTCACATACAGTCCTAACTTGACTGATCTAGCACTCTAAGAATGTTGCCCTTTGTTCTGCAATAAAGGAGCTATTGCACAGATAAGGGCTTACCATACTAGTGCTCCAATCCTGAAGTTGCTCCATAAATCTACCCTCTTCTAGGGCTTATTCTAGTTGCCCTCTATTCTGCAATTTAAGTCCTCAAATTGCATATATTTGGGCCAATGGATCTGCCCTCATCTAGGGCACTTTTTCATAGTGAAACGTTTCCAACTCTGCCCAAATCTTGGGCTCCAAGTCTACCCTCACTAAGGGCTTGAATACTACTACCTAACAGTGATTTGAGACCTCTCAAATTCATTGTTCTTGAGCACACATCCAACAGTTGTCTAATTGCTATGAACAAACTTCTTTAGGTCCTCCTTTCATCCGATCCAACAATCCTTTTACTTGTCATTTTCCTCTTCTTTAGTACATCATTGAAGATATTTTTGCCTTATCAAGGATTTGTTCATACACAGTGCTTGTGCATGCACCAACTGAAGGAATACATCAGCAGCATTGTTTCTCCTTTATGGTCTCGACCCTATGTTCCAGATCTGAACCAAGGCTTCATAACTGAGACCACTGACAAGGATACTTGATTGTTGCATCACTGAAGTAACCCTAATCTAGGGTTTGCAACTTTTGTTGTTTATTCCTGAAACAACACCTTCAATTCTCTTGAATCTTCCCTTGACTAGGGTCTCTCAAATTCATTGTCCTAAAACCCTTTAGAATGACTCGTTGTTTTAGATCTACATCAACATGAGGCACGTCATTTTGACTTCTCAGATCCTTCACCTTGGCTCCAAGATTTCTTAGATCTAGTCACCATCTTGACCAAAAACTAGGTGCAGTGCTTAACTCACTACGGCCTCCCTCTACTAGGGTTATTGCAGTCTTCTTAGGCTTAGATCACACCAATGCTTGCCTTAGGAGATGTGGTTGCCTTCCTGCAATAGATCAGACCTTGCGGCCTTCCAAAACTAGGCCTTTTGACCCTTTCATCAATCTACAGCAAGGTCTTGGCCCTTTTCTTCAATTCCGGTTTGATGTGACCTAGTTCTGCCCAAGCTTGTGACCAAAATATTCCTAAAACAGACCTTCTAGTGTGGTCGTCCATTGATGCAACTCCTCTAGATCCCTGTGGCACCCTTGTGTGTCTCTTTATGGTGATCTTAGCCTTCTTAGCAACCCTCTTGGCCCTCAAACTAGGGCACACCTTAGGTTACATCTCTATGAGCTTCCATTGATCAAATGAATCCTTCACTGGATGCCTAGCCTTATGCTAAGGCCTCTTCTTAAATAGATTTCCCAAGCCTTCTTAGGAACCCTCTAGACCTTAGGGGTTTGATCCTCTTTAGACTTAGGAACTTAATTTTAATTTCCTTTTAATTTTGCCTTTCAAAATTTTAAACCCCATCTGGGTGTAAAATCCCTTCACTTGGATCTTTTGCCCGCAAAGTCCTTTTGTGACCAAAATTCTCACAAACCCCAATCTAGGCTTGTGGAATACCTCCCAAGCTATACTTTTCAACAATTAAACCCTTTTGCTCTTTAGGGCTCTTGAACTATTATCACATGCTTTGATCATCCCAAAGCTAGGGCATCATCCCTAAGAATAGGGCTTTGACATTAATGACAACATTACTCAACAATGACCCATTCACCCTTTGACATCAATGACAACTTTCATCCAACAATCTCCCCCTTTATCATTGATTTCAATCCTCATGCTCCTCCTATCTCCATGCTTCACTTCCTTAGTCTCCATATTGCCCTTCCTTTTCTCTCCTCCTTTGACATCAATGGCAAAGGGCGACTTATGTCTTTTGGGTTGCTCGCCCTGAATAAGTGGCACTCAACACTACATCTATTTTTCATCATTTGCTTCTGTGTTGTGCTTTCAACTACTTTACTTGGCTGCAATTTTCTTTCGGTCTGCTTAGTCTAGAACGTATATGTTTTTTGGTCTTCGTATGAATGTTGCAACCAATCTCCCCAAGTCTTCTTCTCTAATTTCACACTTTTGGGAGTCAAACGAGAGATTATACTCTTCATCACACATTTTGCCAATGCTGAGAAGATTGTGCTTCAAATCCTTAACTGGCAGAACATTTTTGCTTTCATATGTTTGCTTCCAAGACTTGGTAGCCATTTTCCAAGTATCTTGACAAAAGAGTTATGTCCAAACGCAACATCACCACTTTTTTCTTTTAGGCTGAAAAAAAAATTTTGATCTCCAATCATATGTGTCGAGCATCCACTATCTATGTACCCTTTGTCTTCATCTTCAGCGATCAATGCTAGATTGCAATTTTCCTTCTTTCTCTTCTCCCATGTCATAGTTGGCTTCTTTGTCTACATGATTGGAGTATTCTCTTTCACAAGCATGCAATCCTATGCCTTGTGACCAAGATTATTGCACTTGTAGCATACAATGTTTTGATTCATTAGTGGTTCAAATGGATTATAGTTTCTATTGGTAGATCCATGGACATTTCTAGATCTACATCCATAATCATTCCTGCTCCTCGCATAATTGCATCTTGTATTGATTTTATAATGAATTGCTTTATGCACAAAATTTCTGCAAGAGTAATAATGACCAGGAAAGATATTTTCATACCTGGGAGAGTAGGATGATCTTTTCAAGTTGTTTTTCCTTGGAGGAGGTTCACTCCATTGTTGATCCTCGTGATGGGTGTTCTTAAAATCATCAGCATGATTTCTTTAGTTTCTTCCTTGGAGCTTTTGTCCTCATTGCTTGAAGAGGCACCTGTATAGCCAATATTTGCTTTATTGTTTAGTGATCTTTGAATATTGAGAATATTATCCAATACTAATGAGTTGTTCAAGTTCCTTTTGAGTTTATCAACTTCAACCCTCTATGTCACAATTTTGTCTTCCAACTTCTTACAATCTTCTTTCTTCTTCACCATTTGAGTCTTTATTTCTTCCTCTATTTAGAGATTTGTCATTGACGTCAAAGCAAGAACTTGAGATAGTGACATCATCCTCAACACGAATGCAATGAGCTATGTTGGTTAGTAAGGACCTGAGCTAGTAACACCATCCTCATGATGAATGCAATGAGCTATGTTAGTTGAATGCCCATTTAGAGGGAAATGGATAAGGCATGGTTGCGGGGGAGCGACCCCCCTTTGTTGAATCCGCTCCTGGAGCGCACTTCGAGAGGGAGCGCATCGAGAACGATCCCAGGAGCGCACTCCCGAATTCTCTCCGTGTGGGAGCTGTTGAGAAATCAATGCTAGTAGGATTAGGGTTAGATTTCTCTTTCTTGATAATTACTTGTGAATTATGTTGGCTTCTTTTACTTATTTGTTATATTATCTTTCATCAAACAATTACCAAATTATGTGTGCATGAAGATCATAAACACAAGACATAAGATGTAGGTACTTTGCGAGCGCAAAACACCTATCTAGGGGAAAACCCAGTCAAAATCTATTCCTTCAACAATTTTCCTTGAGACTCTTCCACGTAGCTAAAGACCTCCTCCACACCAAGCCAACCTCTCCTTTTTCGACCCAACCTTCGACCTAGCAGCAACAACACTTTGACCCTAACAATTTTGACTTATCAGCTTCCAATATCAGCAACAGCTTCGACCTTGACTAGGAGACTCCGATCTCCTGAACCAAGCCCACACGAGAGAGAGAGAGAGAGAGGCACCAAAATTTCGATTTCTTCTTCTCTTCCACCTTGACCAAACTCACACTCCTTTTGGACCCTTCCTTCCACTTCGCACTTCTTCCCAACTTCTAGCTTCCAGCTTCCAAAGATCAAACTGTTGTGTGTGGAGCATGATTGTTCAGAGGTCTTTGTTTCAGCGGGATGTATACCCCAGGAAGTTTTGTACAC